>OZ034977.1:727500-1025000 GCA_964030785.1 Siderastrea siderea
CATAGTGACATAAAGGTCTTTGATCTCGAGATCTTTGTTGGTTAATTCTTTCAACTTGTCTACGGTAAATAATCTCATTTATCCTTGGGTCCATTTGCCTACTCAACCTGGCTATGTGGTATTCCAGTTCCTGCATACGTTTCATTAAAGCAGGTTGTCCATCCTTTTCTGTCTCTGAATACGCTGCAATTTTATTCTCCTTGGGTTGTGAGACCATAAGGCTGCCTAATTTCTTTGTTAGCGTGTCCATTTGCGCCTGCAAGGACTGTTGGTGACTGGTATTGGATGCAGTACTGGTACCTCGTATGGTTGCTGGTACCTGCTGAGTGCTGTTAAGTGCCTCGATTAAGCGCTCCACTTGATCACTCTCCTTGTTTTGACGAGATTTAATTGAAATAGAATCAATAGTTTTGGCTACTTCTTCCACTTGTAAAAGGGTTTCAGGCATTCGTTCCAGAACTTTGTCTTTCAATGGCTGCAGTAAACCCTCTGTGAAGTATGTCACTTTGCCTATCTCAGCCATGTTTAACTCATTAAACAATTCATGCATATCATTGATATAAGCAGAGAGTAGTTCATTTGGTCCTTGGGAACGGGCGACTAAGCGTTGTCGCTTGACCCATGTTCTATCCTTAGTGGAATAACGTCCCACCAAAGCTTGATTTAATGTGTCAAAAACTCTCCTCGGCTGGGCCAGCAAGATTATTAATTAACTGGGCTCTAGCAGCAGAGTCAGTAAGTTGTATTCCTTTTGATTCCAAAATTAACTCCAATTTTTCAAACCAACGGTTTACATCGTCGTTCTCACGCCCATGGAACTTGTTAATGTTGATGTCTCTAGTAAGAAGTTTCTGTCTTAGTTCATTTAGAGCGCGTATGTATTCTCCTTCCATGTTACTTGAATTTACACTGTCTTTATCACTAGAATCGCTAGGTCTGCGTGGTTGGGCAATTGCTGGAGAAATACTCCTACTGCGAGAAATTTCTTCGTCTGGTGAAGTTTCCCCGTAGTTTGCTCTGCGCGGGAAATATTTGTAAATGTCTGGGGGTGAATTTATAACAGGTACACGCTGACCACCTGCTCTAAGGGTGTAGTCCGTGTGATTGCTACTGACCCCAGGTGTTGTGTTTACTGGCACTTGTAGGCCACCTGTTACAAAAACACTTTCCGTAAAATTCTCCTCGTCTTTCTTTTTCTCTAATCTTTTTCTTGACTGTTTTTCGTTAAAATGTTCTTCAGGATCGCTGATATCCTGAACCTCCAATCCAATGTGTGCACTATCAAGTGAACAATGGGCTCTCTGGAAACAAAAATCCGGTGAGCCACTTTCACTGGTACTTTCACTTTCACTGGAATCAACGCTGATATCAACAGAGTCCAAATTCGTCCTATTTGGGTTACCAACGTCTTCGGGACGGGTTTCCAGCACTTCGGAATTGGGTTCTTCTCTGGGCTGTTCCCGTCTCAATTCTGGGGCAATCTCACTCTCGTCGAAGGGCAAATCGCATTCCACACAGCCGTCGACCTTCCAATTGGGTGTACTACTCCTGTACACGTACTTATGGCTTCTCAAATTGTACGGCTTGCGAGTACTTTGGAAAAGCCTCTTCATGAAATCACAATTGATAAATTTTCAACTTACTTGGGCGTCCTTTTCTTTCGCTCCAAGGGGTTACATTCTGTTCTGGTGCTGTTCTCTCTGTCTCCAACTGATTTCTCTGTATTTACCTCTGTTCTCCAACCAGTGTGATAACAAGTTTTCTGGCTAATTGGCCAATAACTGAAAACTCTGAAACAACTTCTTGAACATGGGGGAGTCACTCGCTGGCTGCGGGAAATACGGGAATCTATGCAGTAGAAACCACTGAGACTCCGAGAGTAGACAGTACTTGGCTCCAACAGTAAATTTAATAACTGCGATACCTCCAAGATAACACCAGATTTTCACCAAGAATGCAACCAAAGTACGTTTTACAGAGTACTTGTATATATACCATTAAGAATTGAGTTAACATTATCCCATCGGATAAAAGAGCTACAGAAACGGAATTTATCCTCTACAAAACTAATCACTTACAAAGCAAAACAGGTAGATAGCAGTTTAACAAAAGACTATTGCAGGTTACAATTACAGTTCACTGCCGATTAGCGGAATTTATCCTCTACAAAACTAATCACTTACAAAGCAAAACAGGTAGATAGCAGTTTAACAAAAGACTATTGCAGGTTACAATTACAGTTCACTGCCGATTAGCTATGAATCATTATCTACGCTGGCTTTTCTATATTTTTTAACAGAAAAGCAAATAAAACTTGTTAAGAATAATTTCTTCTCCTTACATAATCGAACGCACGCGGTTAGGAAGTGTATGTTAGGTTAGGAAGAAAATTAGGTTAGGAAGATAATTACCTGTCCATGTCACTGCCACTTGAAATGCTTACATAACTGTGTTCATCTGCATCAGCTCTTTTAGAGTTAACGTTATGTAAGTCTGCATCTGACACTTTGTCATTGCTGCTATAAAATGATAAATTGAATCGGATAAATAACTTGAAACTGTAATCTGCAACTATTTATTTGTTTACACTGCGACTAAAAAACTTAAGGTAAAGCAATCTTATCAACATTATATTGTGACCACTTCCTCTATTAAACCGTTCAACTAGACTTAAAACCTTCGGACAATGGCATGCCCTGCTCTCTCTTTCAACCAGAGCCTTCATTTTACAGGTACATAAAAGAAAAATATCCTTCAGTAGAGAGCTCGCACAGTTGTTTCGACAGACGGTATTTATTATCTTCCTACAGCTCTTTTGCTTTTCAAGCAGTGCACGTGCTACCTGGGGCACATGCACTTATGCCACACAACAGCATGGAAAAAGAATAAAGGAAGCAAAAGGGGTGCGTGTTTTGAACATTACCTGTTTGTGTCACTACCACTTGAAATACTTGCATATTTTTTATCATAATCTTCTAAATCGTCCAGGATGATACTATCTGGGACACTGCTACTTTTGCTATGACACAAATTTACACAAAATGTCAACAGGGATTTTTTAAATGGTGATGCTAATTCTAGTGTCACAGGTATGATTTCAATTAGTAGCTCTCACCTGCTTAGGTCAATCCTCCTTCTACATAAATCCGTTCCTTTTCTGTCTGCAGGTTCAAACCTAGCGAGCATTAGAGATGAATTAAAACGCATAAAAGGGAAGACAGTAGTAAAACTGTTAAAAACAACAAGCAATTTTGAAAACTAATTTACCTTTTCGCTTTCTTCTTTAAAGGAGATCGTGAAGGTGATAAAGGTGAATCGTTAGCCTTTTCAGTACATAACAAAAAACCAGTGTAAGTATGTTTTATTGGCCAAATTTTGTGATGATGTCGCCTTACCACCATTCCCGCTATCCTTAATTATTTTGCTTATGGCTCAAATTAATGCAATTATTTTTAAAGCCTCATAAGGATGACAATGCCATTTAAAAAAATTAACCAAACATTAAACACAAAAAATGACAAGCTGTAACATTCAATCACTTGCAATAAAATTGTTGTCCAATTCCAAGGGCGGATCCTGGATATTGAAGGGGGGAGGGGGGGGGGTGACCAGAACAACATCGGAAATTATGTTTATAATATCGAAATCTTCTACAGTAATAAAATGGCACTACGTATAGAACACTGTGGCATTTCAAGGCTGTGATAAACCAAAACGGCTGACGACAGTGAAAGTCAAAAGCAGGGAAAGTCGGGAAAAGACGTGGAAACATGGTTTTTCGCGGTAGAACGCCAATTTCATACACCGTAGGCTCTCTATTAATTTTTTCAACAACCAGAGACAAAATCGCCTCAGTGATTGTTCTGTTCCCTCTCACAATTGAAAACCTTAAACAACCCAAAAGAAAGGTGGTGGGTGGGTAGGCACCCAATTCACTCCCCCCCTCGATCTGCCTGGAATTCAGTAATCATTGTTCTTAAGAATATTGAGATAAAGGTACATACTTGTACATAACGTTCCTTTGCATTCAAGTCTGCATCAGCTTCAGATGTAAGATCATAAACTGTGTAGCATGAAAGGAGAATAACATTTCTAATTTTTTTACAGAGTGTTTATCTAAGATAAGTACTAAACAAACAATAAAACACCCTGCCGGTGTTCACATCTGGGAAATTTGGGGAGATATTTAAAAAGTAAAAAGGGATGAAAGTGACCTTCACAAAATCACCCTTCTTTGAAAGGGACTGTGCGAATAACTTTTATCCATAATGGGATCTCCATCAGTCCACCAGGCCTTCCATTTCTATCTAGTCTTTTCCAGGCTGTCAGTTAGTGGGAGCTTTTCTTTTCGCTTGTCCCCACTAACTGACAGCCTGGGACAGGCTAACTTCTAGCTAGCAACTTCTAGCAATATATTTAACATGGGAGAAAATTAATCCCAGTTACATCTACTTACTTGAAGTATCTCCACTGCTAGTTGTACTGAAAAAGGGGAAAAAACGGACATAATGATTGCTTAGTGTGGTTTGGGATTACATTACTAAATTTGTTTACTTAGGGACCGTTCCTTTTTGTTGGGGGGGGGGGGGGCTCGTGGGATTTGATGGGTAGTACCTGTAAAATATAATGACCCCCTCTACATTAGAAATTGTTCACCTGCCCCCCCCCCCCCCCCCGCCCCAAAAAAAAGGAAAGAGTGATAAAGTAAATCTAAAACTTATCAAGCTAAAATTAAACACTCAATTTTAACACTCAAGTCCTGCAGGAGTAAACGTCTTTATAGACAAGCACTAAAGGTAATTTTCTGGTAGGGGTTCCAAGGCTATCTTCCCCTGGAAATTTTGAAAATCTAGTGATGCTCCAATGCAATTTCGTGCATTCTGAAGTACATAACCAGACAGTTAAGGCTGGTTTAAAGCACTATTTTGGACACTGTTATCAGTTGTTTAAGAATCAGACCGGCAGAGGCCAAAAACGAGTTGATATTCCCCTGGGGTAGAGTTGCTGTTGGGTGTATAATAAAGTAGGGGGGTCCGGGGCATTCTCCCCTGGGGGAAATTTAAATTTTCAGAACCTTAGAATCGCCATTTTTGGCCTTCTGGCAATAATGTTTGCATTATTACAGATGCTGTCATTACTAAACTTAAAGGTTAATATTTTGAAGAACAACACAACACTTTTTAGTTTCAAAAACATGTTTGGGCATCCCTGATGCCATCCTCAGTTGAAGGAAAAAGTTACAACAAAGCTATTTATATGCAATATAGTGATTAGAATTGTAAATGAAACTGTATAGGCAAGAGTGACAGGAAAAAAGCGTGATTATGTGAAATCTAAATTTCGCTTTTCGTGGCCTTCGTCACTTATTAGTTTCTTTATAACGACCTTTTCGTTGTTGGCAGCTGTCGCCACAAATACCTGCAGCCCCCCCAAAGGAGCCGCGGCCGATTGCATCCTCTTTGTCTTTTGAATGGTGCCAATCAAATAACGGCAAACCTTCTCTATTAAGAGATTTGTCGGAACTTACCCTCCCATTTAGGGAGGGCAATTTAAAAGACATACGAGACGAGATCAAACTATATTTCTCGAAACTGCAATAGCTGCTGCGGTATTATCGCTCTCATATGCACGTGGTGTACTCTGGCTAGCTGCCAATTCTGTCGCGTCGTTGACGGTGCGATCAAATTACATTTCGTGTCTTGTATCGCTGGATCATATTGGACATGTCAAGAGAGTTTCCTGGACAGCTGGATTACACCCCATGTTGTGAAACCATTTATAAAGGCTTTTTTTGTTACATTTCTTCGCTTCGTGATGTTACAGTAACACGGGAAATCTAAGCAGATTTATGATCGAATATGAACTTCTTGTGGGTTCTAAATGTAATTCTTTGAAAACTAATCAGGTTTTTAAAAACGAACTGGGATGTCCACGTGCCATTCACTATTTCACCCCTCCCCCACTCGCTATTTTTGGGGCGATGTCCACGTATAAGAAGATGTAATGTCCACGTCCAATCCGTATCTTAAAAAATTTTTTTTTCTTTAATTATATTAAATTATTTGAATTAAATTCGGTTTAATTTTTCTTTATTAATAAAAAATTGGGAAAACAAAGTGACCCTCGACATGGTACCCTCGACCCTCGACATGAAACCCTCGACCCTCTACCCTCGACAAAAAGATAGACTCCTAATTAACACGTTACGTACTCTGCTTTACTCGGAGTTTCAGTCAACATAATGAAAATAATGCCACTACATAAAAACCGTGAATTTTTGGCACTACGTATGTGTGAACTCTGGGTACACCATTGCCGTCTATATTCGATGGTGATACGATGCTGTAATTGTTGCTGTAATACGATGCTATAATTGATACGATGCTGTAATTGTTTTTTCCACATATTAATTTATCTTAGTAGTTTCTACATTATAGTAATAGTAATGTATACATTATAATTATTTAGATATTTATGTAACATAGAAGAGCCAATTAATTTTTGGAGTGTTATTAAACCATTATTATTATTTATTATTATTATTCTTTTGGTCATCTGTAGATGATAAGCATTGAATCAATTTGGGGGTCACTTCTATCGGGGGCGTCGTTACTTTTGGAGGGTCGTTACTTTCAGGGATTTATTAGCTTCCTCCAATTTTTAACGTTCCGCGTTTTAGGATTATGGGTGATTTTCCGCCATTCCGCGTTTTAGGATTTGGGGTGATTTTCCGCCATTCCGCGTTTTAGGATTTGGGGCAATTTTCCGCCGTTCCACCGTTCCGTCATTCCGCCATTCCGTGTTTTAGGGTCACCCTCCCTGATAGGAGAGACTGCGAACGAACGGACGCAAGCGTTTACCTTATCTAAAGAAAACGATCGAAGGAATAACTTACCTCGTTTTGTGGTTATTTCGCTAGACTACCAGCTACATGTTACCGTGGATTCCTTCCATTACCTGAAGACGTTTCGCCGTAGTGATTTGTAGTCTGCACTGTATTATTTGTAGGTAATTTTCGCCGATATCACGCTTTGCTTGCTTTACATTTGTAACGCGGAATGGCAAAAGCAACACCAAATAAGAAACAGCTCTTCTTTGGTAACTCTCCGATCATAAAAACCAGAAAGCCGGCCATGTCTGCGAGCTAGTACTTGGCCACTTCGTTCATAAAACAATGTGCCAGTGAATGGACTACACTGAAACGCCACATTTCACACATCTTCTAATTTAGTTAAAAACACTCCCTGAAGCGCTTGTAGAGAGCTCGATCCCGCGGATTATCGAAAGCGTCCATTTGCAGAAGGAAAGGAGTGAAAGATTGAATAATCGAATTTTCCCGCTCTTGTCAAAATATTTATGAAATCCAACCTCTTTAGAACTTTAAGCCAAAAGAGACCGATAGAAACGCTGCGGGTGTGAAACCGCAAGTCAAATACTGTGACGGCTAACTTGCAAGCCCATGACGTCACTCCCTAGCAACCAGACCTTGCGAATTTTTAAACTTCCTGTTCTCTCTGGCTCGTGATGTTTGGCACGCACCGACCTCCTTGACGTCGACTCAGCGCTAAGACAGACATCCCAAAGTATACGGTGGACAAAAGAATCATAAGCTTGTTTGGCATCCATGATCAATCAAACGACGTAGTATAATGTAGTCTCAGCAATTATCTAACGTTACGAGGTAAGTAACGGCTCAAATTAAATGATGTGAAATTATCAAGGTACTGTTTGCTCCGGTTTTGAATGCACGTTCATGATTTTTTGTATCCAAACACCATGGGAACCCTGTATCCAAATAACGAAGCATACTTAGCTTCCGTATATAAAAGATGAACCTTTTGGAGGCTTTCTTTTGCTTACTTAAAACGTGCACCTAAATAATAAAATAATAGGCTGATCATAACGAAGCAAATTGTGGACAGCTTAAATATGAGCTACAGTCGTAAGTTATGCTGTTGCAATAAAGGTTAGGCACTGCATAACATTCCTCTGCAGTCACAAGAGAGGAAGCTCGGCATAAAAAAGGGAGTGCCCTCTCACCCAGGCATTTCCTTGCAAGAGTAAGAAATTTACTTCAGTAGCTTTCAAAGAAGAGCCTTGAATGTCAAATTGCTCAGTAAAAGGGTAAATACTTTTTGGTAACCACCTGCTGTATTTAGAATAGCTGAAACTGTGTTTAAAGGGTTCTGTATGTATAGTTTATGTGGCTCTAAATGTGCATTTAATTACGGGATAAGCGAATCTCAAGTATAATTTAAGGTACAAAAACATGTAATGTTTATACGTCGAGGTATACACGGACTGAAAGAGGAAACTAATATAAAAAAGTTGCTGATCTAAGCAACTGATATCTTTTCTTGACCAACTTGGCAATTTTCAATATAGTGACTGGTAAAAATCACATAAATGTCGTTTTCCGGTTGTGGTTTCATCCTGGATCTTCACATATAGTTCCCTTATGCTTTGGTAGCAAAATCTCGAAAACTTTATCAGTTCTTCCTTCCACAGTGAAATTAATTAAAATTATAGTCAAATATAAAAAAAGTTTGCGTATTCTCTTATTAATTGAATCGTAATGGCTATTTATAGCGTTGGGTTTAACCTTGCATCCCGAAAAGGTGTGAAAACAAAACATTCAATTTCCATATATTAAGATACTGTGGAATAAACACAGAATAAAATTTCCTTGTTTCTTTCTTCAGCTCCTTCCTGACTATGAGCTCTTCCCTCGCATTGACTGTGATTTTGACATTAACCGGCTTCCTTGTTGTTAACTGGAATCATGTGGAGGGATATAGTTGTGGACCTTGTGAGTATATTGTTTCATCTTTTACTTCAAAGTAAAGAATCCTTTTAAGTCATTTCGTTCCAGAAAAACCGTACACAACAAACTTATAACTGGAAAATGAACTGTGGCAATATTGATGCAGAGATAAGGATCATTGAAGAGGGCCCAAACATGGTTTTACTTAGAGAGAAGGAGGCCCAATAGGTATATAGCCCATTCGTGGTCTAAATGTCAAAGAAGGTGATTCCATTCTAATGCATTAACGCGCTCTACTTGCTTGAGCGCGCGACGCGTGTAAATTAGCATCATAACCGTTAGTTTCGTTTGCGAGATTGTAACGTTATTTAACTCAGACTCGTGTCTGAATAAGAGGTTGTAGATTTCGTACTCCAGTTTCTGTTCTTTGGCCTGCTAGCGCCCAAGTTAGATTGCAGCCATTTCCATTCAGGATTACTGGCGAGTCGTAACAGGTGAAATATATCTATAACCAGACGCTTTGATCAGTCGACTGGGAAAGAAATCGGTTATGAAAATGTTTTGGGGCTTTAGCAACCAAGAAGGCAACAGACTATTTTTTTGTCCATCTGCACCAAATTACGGGGCTGACAGATTGCCTTGAAATATTTATTCGAAACAGGACCAGAGTGTCCAAATTTGTTCTTGACAAAAGAAGATTATCTTGTTTTAAATGTTAGATAAAAATTAACAACCGGCTAACCAAAATATCAATGATCCTTCTTCCAATAAACTGTTTAATTGGTAATTTATCGAAGTCCGACTTTATTACGTAAATGCTCCTTAAGTAAATTTATTATTTGGGAAAGTTGCCAGATTAAGAAGGAATTTAGATAAAGAAAGAAAAAATGAACCCTCCGCCTTTTTCTACCTGATGTTCTTACGATTCAGAGATTTCCGATTTCAGTAAAGTTTTCCGATGCATTTTTTCTGTTTACTAATAATTTTTAAGTTGAGAGTTTGTAGGTATTTGTAGGTACCTCCAGGTGTTTTATTGCTTAATTAAATTCAATTTTACAAGATTTTGCCAACCATTGTTAAAGCATCTATTGTATCATAGGAATTATGAAGTTTTGGAAACTTTATATGAGGCAGACAACAAACAAGTGCAAGAAACAACACAATGTAAAATTATAAATTAAGAAAGGTGCCCTTGACTGGGGCTAGCTAGAAATTTCGCAAGCAGTTTCATGGTAACATAGATCTAAGAGATATCGGAAAGTTTGACTTAAAGAACATGCAGCATTGCAAATTAAACGTTCAATAAGGAAGCCAGTGTTGCAATCCTGAACTTTATCACCAAACGACTTTTTCGCTTTCCCTCTGTAGAGTCTTTTTGTTCATACAGTTCATTTTTTATAATTATTAAACTATTGATTCTTGGCATTTGTCCGTAAATAATATAGAAAGTAGGTAAGTGACTTTTCGATATTTTGGCGAGATACTGTCTGTTTAAGTTAATTAAGGCAGATTTTTTCCTTTTACAGCTGAAGGTCACTTAAAAGTGGAAAAAAAATTCTTACCCACTCAACGCAAAGCCTAAGCATTAAAGAGCTCTTTCTTGTAACTGGGAAATACGGACCTTAAAAATGCCCAGTATGTTCGTGAAAACCTATCCAGCAATTTAAGCGTTTTTCTACCCTGTCTACCACCAACAGCTTCAGGCAAAGATCACTGAAATATAGAAAATTCAAAGAAAACCTGCGATCAGGTCAGCTGGCTTTGACATCATTTGTCGAGCAAAACATTAAAAACATAGGATCGTCATGCGTGCAAAAAGCGATGGTGTTTCCAGCTAACGTGGGATTAAAACTCTTTTCCGTCAAGAGTTGTATTTTCCCGACGTTGAAGTCGGGAACCATTGAGCCACTTGTGACGCCTTCTTTTTTGACGTCACCAGATTGTTTTGATAAGCAGCTAACACAACAAGGACAGATCCATCCATACGTGTGTCCATTTTGAATATCGACCAAATTCTGGCAGAGCTATACCAGAAAAAACGTGTCCAATTTTGGCTGCAAAGTTGGTGGTAAAATAGGCCAAGTCACCTACAACCTTAGCCAATTTTGTTGGGAAGGTTGTCACATTTTACCATGCTTTTGTTTTCCTCCCCTCCCCCCTTTTCAATGTTGGATTTCAATGGACTTTTCTTCTGCAGTATTGTCTGGCAAACATTCAACATTGAAACGGGGGGTGGGGGGACCGGCGAATAGAGACAGAGACTAAGTTATGACGGCATATTTAGACAAGATGAATAAAATCTTACTAAAATTCTGTTCATGGTCAAACCTTCCCAACAACTTGTGACGAACGTTGTAGTTGATCAATGTTCCATTTCCAGGTTTTTAGAAGGGCTGAGGCCAAACATTTCCAGTGGATAGAAAGGTGATAAAGGGTAGAAGATAAAGAGAAAAGAAAGGGAGAGAAAAAGGAAAGCAAAAGAAGCGAGAAAAAAATTGGAAATGAATCAGCAAAAAAAAAAAAACGAAAAAATTTGGCTTATGCGCATGCGTGAAAGCAAAATATTGTTCAATTTACAGTAGAAGCTGGCTCATAATTTAGCTAAATTGTAAGAAAACGCTTTTGTAGCAAAGTTTAGTGGTATTTGGTAACATAGCACTAAAAAACCGCTTTAGTGGTAAAAAAAAATGCGTTTTTCTGAGGAAAAAACGCTGACGGGAAAGGGTTAACGTTTTATTTAGGAGGTCCAAATTTTGGCTTATGCGCATGCGTGAAAGCAAAATATTGTTCAATTTACAGTAGAAGCTGGCTCATAATTTAGCTAAATTGTAAGAAAACGCTTTTGTAGCAAAGTTTAGTGGTATTTGGTAACATAGCACTAAAAAACCGCTTTAGTGGTAAAAAAAAATGCGTTTTTCTGAGGAAAAAACGCTGACGGGAAAGGGTTAACGTTTTATTTAGGAGGTCCAAATTTTGGCTTATGCGCATGCGTGAAAGCAAAATATTGTTCAATTTACAATAGAAGCTGGCTCATAATTTAGCTAAATTGTAAGAAAACGTGTTTGTAGCAAGGTTTAGTGGCATTTGGCAACATAGCACTTAAAAAACCGCTTCAGCAGTAAAAATGCGTTTTTTTAAGGAAAAAACGCTGCATGACGGGAAAGGGTTAACGTTTTATTTAGTAGGTATTAAGTGTTTTCTGAAACTGAAGATAATGACACTAGCAATTTGTCAAAAATATAAGAACCTTTAAAAGACAAATTGAAGTTACAGGGGGAATACAGGCTAGGCTTTTTTGTGGTTTGCTGATGAACCTACTCGGCCATTTGACTCGGACTCGGATCTGACGGCAGACTAAGATTTTACTCGGGAAATGGATTTACTAATTTTTTTTATTAACAATACAGTCCATTACAATTCTTACATACAATACTAACAGGACATTACTTACAATAATTTTACAATACCGCAATTAATACATGTACCAGGCAACTGCTTACATTTCATTTTTTTTTAATCATGTTATTTCCACAATCTAGCAGTTATAGTTACAGTTTATAAAGCACATAATTTAGCATAATTGTGGACTTAATTTTTAAAGAATCGTTTCCTCAAACATTCTCCATTTTTTCCTAAACGAATTCATATTCGATTTAACAGAAATATACCTTTCGGTTTGATATTTATTTAATAAAATTCTCTCAAAGTGGCTGAAAGATGGTTTCGTTTCTTTACACCGGCAAGACGTCCACAGGTACATTTTTCCTAAGACGAGTATAAAGTTTTGCAGATCCATCTCCTCCTCTAAGAACCCTAAAATAATCTCACAATATTTTAAAGAGAGGCCTACGCAACTGTTCAGTTTATTTAAAATTTTGTCACAAACTTCATTCCAAAAGGAGGTCCTCTAGATTGAATTCTTCTCTCAACTTAGCCCATTTATTTGGTTTTTCGTATTTTTGCTTTATAAGATAGTGATAATAGTCACGACACTTAAAATTTTCTAAATCAAAGATATTCTCTACGTCGGGCATGTGAAAACGTAGTTTCAGTGGAAATGATTGCCTAAGACCGGTCCATACTAAAATGTTAGAGTTCTTTAATCCTGCATCTTTGACAACATTGAAAGATTCAATATTTGTCATATCATAAAGCAGATGAGTTGTGTATATGATATTATTATCAAAAAATGTTTATAGAAGACACTCTTGCCGTCAATCTTTATTTCGTTATTGTTCCATAAAATATACTTACATATATTTTCGGGGTCCTCGACTTCTCTTAATTTTGACCACCACTCCAATAGTTCTCGATAAAAGGTCGCTGAGATTGTTAATCGGTTGATATCATAATTGCACTGAATTAAAAATAAACCCCCTTCGTATACCAAAAGATGATCAAGATATGACTTCCAAAATCCAAAGTAATCTGGGTCAACAATTCGTTTTAACCAGCTTAGCCTTAAAGCCTTAACCATATTTTCATAATCTAACATTTTGAGGCCACCTTGGTCATAAGGTGCATACGTTGGAAGTCTGATAACCTTGTCGTTACCGTTCCACAAAAATCGAAAAACCAAACTGTTGAATTCTCTTATGACTTCGAAAGGAGTACATAATACCGAACTAGGATAAATCATTATTGGGAATAAAAGTGTTTTAATAATATTTACTTTGCCGTGAATTGATAATCCTCTTGACTTCCATAGATTTATTGTGTTCTTAATTTTTTTCAACCTCTGCTTAATATTTGTACATCATATGTAATATATATTCCTAAAAAATTGACACATGTTTTCCACTTAACCCCTAGTAGCTCATTTTCACAATTATAAAGTGACCCAAAATAAATCTAGACGAGATGGTTCCGAAGGAGATAAGCCCAATTTTCACCTTGAAGACTTACCTATACCAACATGCACTCTCTAATGATTCTTCTTATCTTGGTAAAGGATTAATAAGCATAGAGGAATGTAAAAAAGTTTTAAATTCCTTTCCATTAAACAAGGTACCCGGAAATGACGGACTACCAGTAGAATTTTACAAGACTTTTTTGGATCTTGCAGGCGATCCTTTAGTTAAAAGTTTTAATGAATCTTTTGTTAAAGGAACAATGAGCCCGTCACAAAGACAGGCGGTTATTACACTTATCGAGAAAAAAGACCAAGACCGCTGTGATCTAAAAAACTGGAGGCCAATTTCCCTATTGAACGTCGATGCGAAGATAGCTTCAAAAGTTATCGCTGAAAGAATGAAGCGTCTTTTACCTGGGTTAATTCATAATAATCAACCAGGATATATCCCAGGCAGAAATATTAGCGAAAATATACGTTCAATTTTGGATATAATGGAATATACGAAAGTTAAGAAACTACCTGGTCTTATATTATTTATTGACTTCAAAAAAGCTTTCGACAGTCTAGAATGGGATTTTCTTGAAAAATGTCTAGAAAAATTCAATTTTGGACCAGATTTTAGAAGATGGGTGAATATTTTCTATAACGACCTTCAAAGTTGCGTTATAAACAACGGCCTATGAGTGAGGCAGGGGGACCCCCTCTCCCCCTACCTTTTGTCACTGCAGTAGAAATACTGACGATTGCTATAAGAAATCAAGAAAATATTAAAGGATTAACTATAGACGGTTTAGAAACTAAATTACTGCAATTTGCCGATGACACAACTGCTGTCCTATCAGAAGTGGATTCACCGCGAGCCCTGTTTGGATTACTTGAACGTTTTGAGAAAGCCTCTGGACTTAAACTTAATGTAACTAAAACAGAGGTTGGGTCGATTTACTCATATTTGGTGTGGACTCTTTTGTTTTTTTGATTGCTGTTGGAAGGAAAAGAGGTATAAATACTGATCACACTTAAACTCTGTTTCCAGCTCCAGCAGTGAATGGTAACTATTCCGAGTGGGAGGAGGCTTCTGAGTGCACTGTGACGTGTGGAGGAGGAACAAAAACACTTGAAAGAAACTGCACCAATCCCCCGCCATCCAACTGCGGAAAAAACTGCAGTGACCTGGGACCAGCTGAAAAGACAGTCCCGTGCAATGAAGAAGAATGCCGTGAGTGAAAACGCCCTCTATATGGTGTTTTTTACTCACTCTTGTTGAGTGGGTTAATGTTAATACACCAAAAGGCAGAGTGGGCAACCCAATATTCTGGTGAATGCACGTCCACACATTGTGAATGATACCACTGTTTGCACTCAACCCATGAAACGCATGTGGCAGTGTTAGTAGTGGTTGATATTTACCACATGCATTGCAGATGACGGTTTTTTCCTTCTACAAGTCAAGAATTACACGGAAAATTGGACACACACAGCAAAATGTAAAGCGGTAGTGACAACTTTCAAACTAGTTTCTTTCAAACAAGCAAGACGCAATCTAGTGGTCATCAAAACAATTTAAAAAGGTTCGTTAAGAAAAAACATTTGAGAAAATGAGTAATCTCTCACTTTATCAACATCCCTCACGCATTAATGTCTGACAAAATCCGTCACAATGCTCGTTTAGTACAGATGACTACGAAAAAGGAATATTTGCTCAAGTTGAGCTTAGAAAGAAAATACAACGGCCGTCTTAACATGGAAAGCAAAATCTTAACCACTAACTTAATTTGGCTAATTGCAAGACGCCTCATGTATGACCTGTATGGTCTAACCCTAATGCTTGAAATGTTTTAAGGCTTTTTTAGTAACACAGAATAATCGTTTATCACAACTCAAATTTTCCTCGCTCAACACATATATGATGCGGAATTATTACTCTGTTGAGATGTTTTTACTGCTTTAAGGTAAAGAAGTAAGTACTGATCACACTTAAACGCCTGTTTCCAGCTCCAGCAGTGAATGGTAACTTTTCTGAGTGGGAGGAGGCTTCTGAGTGCACTGTGACGTGTGGAGGAGGAACAAAAACAATTCATCGAACCTGCACCAATCCCCCGCCGTCCAACGATGGAAAGGACTGTAGGGACCTGGGACCAGCTGCAAAGACAGTCTCGTGCAATGAACAAGAGTGCCGTAAGTGAAACACTTTCTAATATGCTACTTCCAATTCTTTCTTTGTTGAATGGTTCCACATTTGCCAGTTTTATTTGCGGTTCATATCAATAAATACGAAAGCGAAAACGTCGACAGTAATTATAAAGCAAGCCGATACAAATCAATGGAATATCACAGAACAAATCACTGTGCATGTTAAACAAGACGATTGGGATAAGGACCCTTTGTCAGAGTCCGCACTTAAAGTGACAGCAAAGCAGCAAAGTGGGCTCCAAAGTTTGCTTCTAGTATCATAGGTTATCTTATGAAGGTTTCTGAAAAACCTTCTTTACAAGGATCTCAAACAGAAAAAAAAATTCAAATGTGTTTATCCACTCAAAAGATATCACGTTTTGAAATTTGAATTTCCCGCCATTTTGTTACTAAAAATAATTTATGAGGGATTACGACAGGGCAAGAGCCTTTATGAGGGATTAACTCTGTTACCTCTTTATCCTCTCTTGATGGCAGATAATGCATCGTGTTTTGGCCATGAATCGTTGCTTTATTATATTTGAATAGAAAGAAAAAAATTCGCTGAAAGAGATAAAAACAAGGATATATAAATTTGAGGGACAAACTAAGAAGTGCAAGAAACAACACAATGTAAAATTATAAATTAAGAAAGGTGCCCTTGACTGGGGCTAGCTAGAAATTTCGCAAGCAGTTTCATGGTAACATAGATCTAAGAGATATCGGAAAGTTTGACTTAAAGAACATGCAGCATTGCAAATTAAACGTTCAATAAGGAAGCCAGTGTTGCAATCCTGAACTTTATCACCAAACGACTTTTTCGCTTTCCCTCTGTAGAGTCTTTTTGTTCATACAGTTCATTTTTTATAATTATTAAACTATTGATTCTTGGCATTTGTCCGTAAATAATATAGAAAGTAGGTAAGTGACTTTTCGATATTTTGGCGAGATACTGTCTGTTTAAGTTAATTAAGGCAGATTTTTTCCTTTTACAGCTGAAGGTCACTTAAAAGTGGGAAAAAAATTCTTACCCACTCAACGCAAAGCCTAAGGATTAAAGAGCTCTTTCTTGTAACTGGGAAATACGGACCTTAAAATGCCCAGTATGTTCGTGAAAACCTATCCAGCAATTTAAGCGTTTTTCTACCCTGTCTACCACCAACAGCTTCAGGCAAAGATCACTGAAATATAGAAAATTCAAAGAAAACCTGCGATCAGGTCAGCTGGCTTTGACATCATTTGTCGAGCAAAACATTAAAAACATAGGATCGTCATGCGTGCAAAAAGCGATGGTGTTTCCAGCTAACGTGGGATTAAAACTCTTTTCCGTCAAGAGTTGTATTTTCCCGACGTTGAAGTCGGGAACCATTGAGCCACTTGTGACGCCTTCTTTTTTGACGTCACCAGATTGTTTTGATAAGCAGCTAACACAACAAGGACAGATCCATCCATACGTGTGTCCATTTTGAATATCGACCAAATTCTGGCAGAGCTATACCAGAAAAAACGTGTCCAATTTTGGCTGCAAAGTTGGTGGTAAAATAGGCCAAGTCACCTACAACCTTAGCCAATTTTGTTGGGAAGGTTGTCACATTTTACCATGCTTTTGTTTTCCTCCCCTCCCCCCTTTTCAATGTTGGATTTCAATGGACTTTTCTTCTGCAGTATTGTCTGGCAAACATTCAACATTGAAACGGGGGGTGGGGGGACCGGCGAATAGAGACAGAGACTAAGTTATGACGGCATATTTAGACAAGATAAATAAAATCTTACTAAAATTCTGTTCATGGTCAAACCTTCCCAACAACTTGTGACGAACGTTGTAGTTGATCAATGTTCCATTTCCAGGTTTTTAGAAGGGCTGAGGCCAAACATTTCCAGTGGATAGAAAGGTGATAAAGGGTAGAAGATAAAGAGAAAAGAAAGGGAGAGAAAAAGGAAAGCAAAAGAAGCGAGAAAAAAATTGGAAATGAATCAGCAAAAAAAAAAAAAACGAAAAAATTTGGCTTATGCGCATGCGTGAAAGCAAAATATTGTTCAATTTACAGTAGAAGCTGGCTCATAATTTAGCTAAATTGTAAGAAAACGCTTTTGTAGCAAAGTTTAGTGGTATTTGGTAACATAGCACTAAAAAACCGCTTTAGTGGTAAAAAAAATGCGTTTTTCTGAGGAAAAAACGCTGACGGGAAAGGGTTAACGTTTTATTTAGGAGGTCCAAATTTTGGCTTATGCGCATGCGTGAAAGCAAAATATTGTTCAATTTACAATAGAAGCTGGCTCATAATTTAGCTAAATTGTAAGAAAACGTGTTTGTAGCAAGGTTTAGTGGCATTTGGCAACATAGCACTTAAAAAACCGCTTCAGCAGTAAAAATGCGTTTTTTTAAGGAAAAAACGCTGCATGACGGGAAAGGGTTAACGTTTTATTTAGTAGGTATTAAGTGTTTTCTGAAACTGAAGATAATGACACTAGCAATTTGTCAAAAATATAAGAACCTTTAAAAGACAAATTGAAGTTACAGGGGGAATACAGGCTAGGCTTTTTTGTGGTTTGCTGATGAACTTACTCGGCCATTTGACTCGGACTCGGATCTGACGGCAGACTAAGATTTTACTCGGGAAATGGATTTACTAATTTTTTTTATTAACAATACAGTCCATTACAATTCTTACATACAATACTAACAGGACATTACTTACAATAATTTTACAATACCGCAATTAATACATGTACCAGGCAACTGCTTACATTTCATTTTTTTTTAATCATGTTATTTCCACAATCTAGCAGTTATAGTTACAGTTTATAAAGCACATAATTTAGCATAATTGTGGACTTAATTTTTAAAGAATCGTTTCCTCAAACATTCTCCATTTTTTCCTAAACGAATTCATATTCGATTTAACAGAAATATACCTTTCGGTTTGATATTTATTTAATAAAATTCTCTCAAAGTGGCTGAAAGATGGTTTCGTTTCTTTACACCGGCAAGACGTCCACAGGTACATTTTTCCTAAGACGAGTATAAAGTTTTGCAGATCCATCTCCTCCTCTAAGAACCCTAAAATAATCTCACAATATTTTAAAGAGAGGCCTACGCAACTGTTCAGTTTATTTAAAATTTTGTCACAAACTTCATTCCAAAAGGAGGTCCTCTAGATTGAATTCTTCTCTCAACTTAGCCCATTTATTTGGTTTTTCGTATTTTTGCTTTATAAGATAGTGATAATAGTCACGACACTTAAAATTTTCTAAATCAAAGATATTCTCTACGTCGGGCATGTGAAAACGTAGTTTCAGTGGAAATGATTGCCTAAGACCGGTCCATACTAAAATGTTAGAGTTCTTTAATCCTGCATCTTTGACAACATTGAAAGATTCAATATTTGTCATATCATAAAGCAGATGAGTTGTGTATATGATATTATTATCAAAAGATGTTTATAGAAGACACTCTTGCCGTCAATCTTTATTTCGTTATTGTTCCATAAAATATACTTACATATATTTTCGGGGTCCTCGACTTCTCTTAATTTTGACCACCACTCCAATAGTTCTCGATAAAAGGTCGCTGAGATTGTTAATCGGTTGATATCATAATTGCACTGAATTAAAAATAAACCCCCTTCGTATACCAAAAGATGATCAAGATATGACTTCCAAAATCCAAAGTAATCTGGGTCAACAATTCGTTTTAACCAGCTTAGCCTTAAAGCCTTAACCATATTTTCATAATCTAACATTTTGAGGCCACCTTGGTCATAAGGTGCATACGTTGAAAGTCTGATAACCTTGTCGTTACCGTTCCACAAAAATCGAAAAACCAAACTGTTGAATTCTCTTATGACTTCGAAAGGAGTACATAATACCGAACTAGGATAAATCATTATTGGGAATAAAAGTGTTTTAATAATATTTACTTTGCCGTGAATTGATAATCCTCTTGACTTCCATAGATTTATTGTGTTCTTAATTTTTTTCAACCTCTGCTTAATATTTGTACATCATATGTAATATATATTCCTAAAAAATTGACACATGTTTTCCACTTAACCCCTAGTAGTTCATTTTCACAATTATAAAGTGACCCAAAATAAATCTAGACGAGATGGTTCCGAAGGAGATAAGCCCAATTTTCACCTTGAAGACTTACCTATACCAACATGCACTCTCTAATGATTCTTCTTATCTTGGTAAAGGATTAATAAGCAGAGAGGAATGTAAAAAAGTTTTAAATTCCTTTCCATTAAACAAGGTACCCGGAAATGACGGACTACCAGTAGAATTTTACAAGACTTTTTTGGATCTTGCAGGCGATCCTTTAGTTAAAAGTTTTAATGAATCTTTTGTTAAAGGAACAATGAGCCCGTCACAAAGACAGGCGGTTATTACACTTATCGAGAAAAAAGACCAAGACCGCTGTGATCTAAAAAACTGGAGGCCAATTTCCCTATTGAACGTCGATGCGAAGATAGCTTCAAAAGTTATCGCTGAAAGAATGAAGCGTCTTTTACCTGGGTTAATTCATAATAATCAACCAGGATATATCCCAGGCAGAAATAATTTTGGATATAATGGAATATACGAAAGTTAAGAAACTACCTGGTCTTATATTATTTATTGACTTCAAAAAAGCTTTCGACAGTCTAGAATGGGATTTTCTTGAAAAATGTCTAGAAAAATTCAATTTTGGACCAGATTTTAGAAGATGGGTGAATATTTTCTATAACGACCTTCAAAGTTGCGTTATAAACAACGGCCTATGAGTGAGGCAGGGGGACCCCCTCTCCCCCTACCTTTTGTCACTGCAGTAGAAATACTGACGATTGCTATAAGAAATCAAGAAAATATTAAAGGATTAACTATAGACGGTTTAGAAACTAAATTACTGCAATTTGCCGATGACACAACTGCTGTCCTATCAGAAGTGGATTCACCGCGAGCCCTGTTTGGATTACTTGAACGTTTTGAGAAAGCCTCTGGACTTAAACTTAATGTAACTAAAACAGAGGTTGGGTCGATTTACTCATATTTGGTGTGGACTCTTTTGTTTTTTTGATTGCTGTTGGAAGGAAAAGAGGTATAAATACTGATCACACTTAAACTCTGTTTCCAGCTCCAGCAGTGAATGGTAACTATTCCGAGTGGGAGGAGGCTTCTGAGTGCACTGTGACGTGTGGAGGAGGAACAAAAACACTTGAAAGAAACTGCACCAATCCCCCGCCATCCAACTGCGGAAAAAACTGCAGTGACCTGGGACCAGCTGAAAAGACAGTCCCGTGCAATGAAGAAGAATGCCGTGAGTGAAAACGCCCTCTATATGGTGTTTTTTACTCACTCTTGTTGAGTGGGTTAATGTTAATACACCAAAAGGCAGAGTGGGCAACCCAATATTCTGGTGAATGCACGTCCACACATTGTGAATGATACCACTGTTTGCACTCAACCCATGAAACGCATGTGGCAGTGTTAGTAGTGGTTGATATTTACCACATGCATTGCAGATGACGGTTTTTTCCTTCTACAAGTCAAGAATTACACGGAAAATTGGACACACACAGCAAAATGTAAAGCGGTAGTGACAACTTTCAAACTAGTTTCTTTCAAACAAGCAAGACGCAATCTAGTGGTCATCAAAACAATTTAAAAAGGTTCGTTAAGAAAAAACATTTGAGAAAATGAGTAATCTCTCACTTTATCAACATCCCTCACGCATTAATGTCTGACAAAATCCGTCACAATGCTCGTTTAGTACAGATGACTACGAAAAAGGAATATTTGCTCAAGTTGAGCTTAGAAAGAAAATACAACGGCCGTCTTAACATGGAAAGCAAAATCTTAACCACTAACTTAATTTGGCTAATTGCAAGACGCCTCATGTATGACCTGTATGGTCTAACCCTAATGCTTGAAATGTTTTAAGGCTTTTTTAGTAACACAGAATAATCGTTTATCACAACTCAATTTTCCTCGCTCAACACATATATGATGCGGAATTATTACTCTGTTGAGATGTTTTTACTGCTTTAAGGTAAAGAAGTAAGTACTGATCACACTTAAACGCCTGTTTCCAGCTCCAGCAGTGAATGGTAACTTTTCTGAGTGGGAGGAGGCTTCTGAGTGCACTGTGACGTGTGGAGGAGGAACAAAAACAATTCATCGAACCTGCACCAATCCCCCGCCGTCCAACGATGGAAAGGACTGTAGGGACCTGGGACCAGCTGCAAAGACAGTCTCGTGCAATGAACAAGAGTGCCGTAAGTGAAACACTTTCTAATATGCTACTTCCAATTCTTTCTTTGTTGAATGGTTCCACATTTGCCAGTTTTATTTGCGGTTCATATCAATAAATACGAAAGCGAAAACGTCGACAGTAATTATAAAGCAAGCCGATACAAATCAATGGAATATCACAGAACAAATCACTGTGCATGTTAAACAAGACGATTGGGATAAGGACCCTTTGTCAGAGTCCGCACTTAAAGTGACAGCAAAGCAGCAAAGTGGGCTCCAAAGTTTGCTTCTAGTATCATAGGTTATCTTATGAAGGTTTCTGAAAAACCTTCTTTACAAGGATCTCAAACAGAAAAAAAAATTCAAATGTGTTTATCCACTCAAAAGATATCACGTTTTGAAATTTGAATTTCCCGCCATTTTGTTACTAAAAATAATTTATGAGGGATTACGACAGGGCAAGAGCCTTTATGAGGGATTAACTCTGTTACCTCTTTATCCTCTCTTGATGGCAGATAATGCATCGTGTTTTGGCCATGAATCGTTGCTTTATTATATTTGAATAGAAAGAAAAAAATTCGCTGAAAGAGATAAAAACAAGGATATATAAATTTGAGGGACAAACTAAGAAGTGAAAGCTCCATCAGAATGTCAATGTTTCGTGATATGGAACAGAATGAGTTGAATTATCTATAGTAAATAAGTGTTTCGTATCTTATGCAGTAGAACCTAGATTATGTTTGTCAAAGTTGTTGTTTCTTTAGCAATGTTTTTCCTGTTCTTCGCAACTGTTTTGGTTAAGCAAAGAGAAACGACGTAGACCAGGGAGTAATATTAGTTTTGCATAAGAGTGTCAAAATTTACCTATATTATTCCGCTTTATTTCTCATCCTTTTTATTGGTATCATCTTAATATCTCTAGCCTGACTTCCTGAGACACTTCTGCAAATCCCTTAGAATAAATCACACTAAAGTGCACTGTTTTGGACCCTTCATACTGGGGATCGTTTTTGGGGGAATTTATTCCATACATTTTAATGTAACTTTGGCTGGGTTGAATAATATCGTTCGTTATATCGGAGACTTTGTTATAAAGGGGCTCCTTACATCAGGCTTCCACTGTATTATTATCAGGTTTAAACGCTGTTGCATTGATAAGGTAGCTCAACTACCCTTATATATTTCCCCTAAGAGCGAGTAAACAATATGTCACGTCGGCAGAATTTTGTGAAATACGGGCTATTAATAACTTTGTTATTGCCTATTCTTCAGATGCCCATGATGAGGCAAGTGATTGTCTCTTTGTATCTCATCAAATCGGCCAAGACTCACCTCTATGCGGTTCTTCCGTTCGGCCATGCCAGACTCTTCATCAAGCACTACGACATGTTAGTGACGGAGGAAAGATTTGTCTTGATGGAAGGAACAGTGAGTCACATCCATATAGCTGTCTTCCAATGAATGCTACAGAGGAAACGAAGATATATGTAATGGACAAAAGTATAGAAGTACGCGACTGGTTCTGTAAGGCGCATCTTTACTGCCAGTTGGCCTTCAGACGTGCAGGAAATCGAATACTAAGGCTGACTCTCTTAAACCTGGTATTCCATAACTATGGAGCTATTCTAAACAATGTAAGCTGTTTCAATGTCACTATATCCAACTGCAGCTTTATTAACTGCAAAACAGCCTTTGATATGCGACAAAGACCATCTGCAGTCTGTCAGCAATCATCCTTCGTAATCAATAACACTGAATTCTTGTACAATAATTACTCTGTCGTTGCCCATTTATATAACGAATTTTTTCTTCTTAAGATCTCGAGATGTGTTTTTGAGGGCAAAGTAGGACGTTTTAATGTAACCTCTGAGGATAGGAAAATGAGGGGTAACGTGTACATTTTTTCAGAAAAAAGAGTTCATGTACACGGCATCATAGCTGATTCCATTTTTCGAGAACTCGGCCACGAGTACAACGGCTTTGCGTTATCAGTTAGAACCCAGGGTTTTTTTACCATTGGAAAGCTGTCAATTTTGAACAATACGTTTCTACGCAACGAAAATGCCGTGTTAGTGTCTGGCGGATTTGATGTGCATCTCACTAAAGTGACAATTAATTCCACATATGGGTACGCCATTACGGCCGGTGGACCTCCCAAACTAAGTGCCAAAGTTGTTGGTATAAAGGTATTCTTAGACCAATGCATTCTAGGCAATAACAAGGCTGGAGTAAGAATGGCGACCAATCCTTGTCTGCGGGATGCCTTGAATTGCCAAGCAAGCGAACAGAAACTAGTCGTGAAAAACAGCTTCTTTCTAGGCGGTAATGAAACACGAGGTACAGGAGATGCGATACGATTTCGGATGATGTCTGACACTTCAGACAGACCGAAATTTTATGAAACCGCAGTGCTTCTTGAAAATGTCACGTTTCAAGGATTACACGATTGCGCAATGTACGTAAGTATTCAAAAGAATGTTCGAGGGCAGATTTTGGTGAGGAACTGTAAGTTTGTGAACAATTATCAGTTTGTATATAGATTAGCTGAACGAGCGACTGTACAAATCGAATTTGAAGACGAAGATCCTCCAAATTCATGCCTGAAACTGCAAAACAAGAGCGAAGTCATACAAAATAACACAACACAAACGCCAGTGATATTTGACAACAGCATTTTTGTAGATAACGTCGGTATCGCCGCAGCCTTGAGCTTCTTAAACGGAAATGTTACCTTTAAAAACTGCACTTTCAAAGACAACAAAGGTTTGACTTTGGGAGGGCACGTGTATATGAAAACGGGTTACGGTAGGATTAGCGTTGTCAACAGCACCTTCATCCAGACACATTTGAATGACCGATTTTCTAATGCAAAGCAACGCCTAATCTCAAGTAATGGATGTTTCTTACATTCTGAGAGCGCTGGCCCGATCATCATTACAAATTCCTCTTTTGCGGCAAATGTCAGCAGGCCATTTATACCAATATTTGCAGCTACAAAAACTAGCTTGATACAAGTCGATGCTGCCTCCACCCTTCGATGCCCGTCTGGGAAGCGGGTCAAACTGGATAAAATGGAGAACACAGAGGGCTTTGAGTTTACTAAGGGGAGCAACACGTGTTGGATGAAAGTCAATTACGTCAAATTTTTCTGCGAAGAGTGCCCTGATGAGTTTTACAGTCTGCAGAGCGGACTGGCAACTGGCCTTGATATTAACAAGGGAACCGCATGCCTGAAATGTCCGTACGGAGCATCGTGTGAAAATGGAAACGTAAAAGCCAAACAGAACTTCTGGGGTTTAAACATTTCAACAAATCCTCCAAGTCTGCAATTTTTTCCCTGTCCCTTGGAATACTGCAGCAGTCCGAGTCATCCCAGCTACTTCACTTACAATGGTTGTCAAGGTAACAGGTCAGGCGTGTTATGTGGCGAGTGTTCAGATGGATATACGGAAGCTTTGTATTCGACGTCATGTAGAAAGAAAGATAAATGCAAAGATCACTGGTTCTGGTTGGCGACCGTTATCTATGTAGTTGTCTTTGCGGTTTATTTCGTTTTCAAGCCTCCTATTTTCTCAAAGTTGTATAAAGAGACTTTGTGGTTTAAGAAAACACCAGTAAACGCCTGTGTACAGCCACTGCCACCCGAAGAAATGGACGAGCTAGATTCAGGATATCTAAAGATTGTCTTTTATTTTTACCAAGTAGCTGAGCTGGTGATAATAAAGTCCCCAGAGGACGTTCTTCACGTAGTCCCATTCATTCCAACAGTAATTGCCCTTTTTAATTTCCAGGTAAAGACATTAGACGGCGGCATTGGTTGTCCATTTCCTGGACTCAGTGCCGTTACCAAACAACTATTTCTGTGTTCAAAGTTCCTGGCAACATTACTTTCCATCGGAGTCATCTATGCCATACATCGAGCCACAAGTAAGACGGGGTACATCTCTTCACCATCACTGAGAGTATACCTTGCTGCTGCTTTGGAAATACTGTTGCTTGGATACGAAAGGTTGGCGGATACCACTCTTAAGCTCATGCACTGCGTCCCTATAGGGACGGATTGGCGTCTTTTTGTAGATGGTAACGTTCAGTGTTGGCAATGGTGGCAGCACCTGATGATCACCTTCATAGGGTTGCTCATCATTCCTCTCATCTTGGTTCTCTTCTGGGGATCACTAATGCTCTCCAATAACAAATTGTCGGGCAAGGAATTCTTGATAGCTTGTGCATTCCCTTTACCTTGTCTTCTTGTTTGGATCATTCGGCGGTGTAAGAAGACAAAACCCCAAGATATGCTTTTCACAAAAAATGGTCATGATGCCAAAGAAATCAAGAAGATTCTCCATAGTCCATTTCGCGAGCCCTCCAATGGTGACCATGGGACACTGTACTGGGAAAGCGTACTGACTGGTAGAAGGTTGATCCTGCTGACTATCCATACCTTCGCTACCGATTCCATGGCACGATTTGTCTGCCTGAATTGCACATGCCTCTTGATTCTTGTCCATCATCTCGCACTGAGGCCATTTCGCGATCGCAAGGCCAACATTTTTGAAAGCCTTTCGCTTGTGAGCCTGGTTGCTATCTGTACGTTCAGTTTGGCAGAGGCCACTTATTTCTCTGAGGGAACAGAGCCCACAGGACCCAGTCAAACCCTCTTTCGCGCTCTGCAGTGGATCGAGCTCGGTCTGCTCAGCCTTGTTCCAGCTGCAGTGTTCATTCTTGTATTGATTGCTGCATTATCCCAAGTACTCCGTTTGATGTATCACTGCATCAGGTTGCTTCCACGTGTACTTTATTCTTGTGGAACGCAGTGCAAATGTTTCTTCCGAGATCTATTTCCGGGTCGCTTATCAACGTCGCAGCAGCTCATCTTACTTCAGTGGGACTCCGAAGAACTGCTTTCCGCTGCATAAACGTACTTTAAAATTGCATTTATAATCTAATTTTAATCTGTTAAAGGGAGAGCGTAGACGATAGAGTGTCAACAAAAACTGTAAATGTTTCCATCAGCAGTGATAAAGCTCTCCTGGTGTAGGCCTGAATAGTCACGAAACGAGCCAAAGTTTTGGTTCTTCTTTTTAAGGTTTGAGGATATAAAACTCATTGGAAGTTAAGTTCAGTTAAATCTTTGTTAACTCTCAAAAGCAGCATGTATGCTTAATCAGTTGCTTGCCTATTGAAAGTTGCAATTTTGCAATCGTAATTAACCACATTTACTGCATTTATTTGTTGTTGTTTGGAATGTTAAGCTATGATATTTAACCACATACACTTTTATTTATTCAAGTACTATAAAGAAAACGCCCTGCCAACGTACACGTTGTAGACAAAGGCTTTGCCTGATTATTAGTATATAACGTATCCATCTAGAGATGTGTATAAGCGAAACAATAGCTTAGATTTTATAAAACAATTGACTTTGATGATAACTTCCGCGAGGTTGTCAAAACGCCAATCAATGTCACCACAAAATGTCCTCCTCAAGATTACACTCACCCAGAAATTTATGCTTCAATGAGTTCTGATTTGACTCTTGGGTTCAAAGCTTTTAATGATAGTCAACCTCAGAAGTGAACGGGCAAAGTTGTTTTTCTAGCCGATCCTAAAAGACGCGTAATCTCAGTTGAAAAGTGGCGCCAATTTTTGAGGGGACTGGTTTCGAATCGATCAGTGTTGACGTACGTAGGAACGTTGACTGGCTGTTTTTTTTTTCCTAGAAATCCATGTGTCGAGCAGTAGTTGTAAGATGATGTAATTTTTCAACTCCTGGCATGAACTTTGACTTTTTGTCCTTCCAAATAGGGTTGACACACTATGCCGGCATAATTTCGAGAATTATTACTGTAGGTGGAGCATCGAGCATAATGCCGGCCTAATAGTACTATTTTGCCGGTATAATAGTAACATTTTGCAATATACCAGTCGTGTCTTATTTTTGTAGTTAATATTGTCCGTTTATCGAATAAAAACTGTAAAATGAATGCAATAGGCAGTGACCAGGGATATACGTACTGATTTATCATTTGGTAATTACAAGATCTTGTGTAGAGGTTTTTCGCTATTCTTTAATTGAATATTATCTGTTATTCCTGCTGTCAGCAGCTTACTTTTGCAATTTAATTAGTTATTTCTTACCTTTGTATCTGAAGTCATTTAGTCACGTTGTTAGGTCATGGACAGACGATTTCAACGTTATAAAACATTCTTGAATAGATCTTTGTTGTGAAGGAAGCTGAACGAGGTGGCCAAACGAATTCAGCATCTCGATTCAACATCTTTCAACGTTGTTGAAGTAATATATCAAACACAAGAAAGATTGTTTCATCAGGATACGCAAACACGAAGCCGAGTTTTTTTAGCCAACTTTTTTAGCCAACCTGGTGAAATACTCTTTGAAGTGTTTGATATTAATAGTTTCTCAAACCCTTCATATTTCTTGGAAAAATGCTAGGCAAAAGTTTCCAAAACCCGATCCCAAACCCGTCAGGGTTTGGATAGGGTTAGGGTTAGGTTTGGGTTTGGTTTTCTTTGTGTTCTCTTTATGAATTATTAATGAGTTTGACAATTCAACTTGTTGAACGTGTTTGACCATCAGGTTAATGATGTTAAACTTTGTTTAAAAGTTATGTTAGTTCCCTGCACGTGCATTTATGCAGCTGCATAACATTTTTGCAGGTTTCAACCTAACGAATTCAACATTGTTGTTCACACGCGATTACAAAAGAAAGATTGGTGTTGGATCGAAAGTTTGATGACGGTCAAATTTCGTTCTACATCATCCAACGTCATTCAACCATGCAGGTGGTCAAATATGGTAACATGTTGAATTCAACAATGTTGAACCTTGATAGACAACAAATGTTGCGTCAGTTTGTCCACGGCAAAATATTATGGCAAATCGGTGTAAGTTTTGTTACAATCCTTATGTATCTTAATTGTGATGACAAAATAAAGAGGGTGCACGCAGCACTTGTAGTTACTTCCTGATAAGATAAAAGCTTTATCTTCAGTTAAGCGGGGGAGAGAATTAGAATAAAAATTTCAAATTAAAGTGTCTTCGATTTCGTTAAAACAATGTTTACCTGTCAGTTTTGCTTCAGGAAAACGATTTTCTTTTACAGATTATTCTTACGTCTTTGAAAAGTGGAAAAAGCACTGAAACCTTGTTGAGTTCTCAGATGCTTCACCCTTGTTCGTCATGTGACAAATTGATTACTTGAAGTAATACAATCCATTATTTTAGGGAGTACATTTTGGCTGCTTCATTTCGCTGTACTTAGCAATTCTGTGATTTAGTGATTTGCATGGTCAGCCCCCGGACTAGTACAAGACATAACAGAAGTTGGTCTTTTATTTTATCCTCAATCCACCAGAAATGACTGCGCCACTATCACTTTTTGCCCTCATGAGCACTGGTTTGTCAGTTGACAGTCTCGTCTCGATTTTCCCCTTCCATTAGTGGAGTGGAATTTCTATTGTCGGATTTGGCCTCCTGGTTGTCACAAATTAAACTCTAAGCTACCCCAGGGTCTCTGCACTAGCTACAAACTCCTTGTCTGTTTGTTTCTTTCTTACAATTCTAATTATCCAGGCCTGTTATCCAGAAAGTGTTAATCAATTAATATGAATGGCCACACAGAATTCGATGTTAGTAACCACATATATCTTCATCATCATCATCATCCTCATCATCATCATCATTTTGTCTTTTTTTACATTTCTGAACAACATACAATTCGAGTACTTCTTCACGGCGGTTTGCTTGGCATGTCAGAGTAGCTTTGCCCTTATGTCTGATAATGTGGCCCCCATAAGCGGTCATACATTGGACTGTTGTAAGGGGGAGGGGGAGGGTTTGTGCAGTTTCTTGAACGTCTTCCAAGATATAACGTTTGCCGACGCCCCAATATCGAGTTTCATCTTCAATTTTCGGAGAAGTTTCCCTGTGGTGATAACTACTCGAAAGCTTGAAATCGTGCTTCAGTTCAGTTTTTTCCTACTATTTGACACCACGTAACATACAGCACGTGTGATTCAGGGAAGGCACATTTTTATTACTCGTGAACCAGACCTGGCGCGGTTACTAATGTAATCCAGCCAGGTTACATCATCTGTGAGAAAGATAACTCCGAGGAAAAAGGAAAATGTTACTAAGTCCTGTAAACATGAAATAGAATGAAAATTTATCAAGTCAACATGTATCGAATATTTTGTTACCTTACGGAATGTAGTTGGTCAGTTCGATGCAAGGTTATTCTCATTAAGAGTAGATGTGTCTGTATTCTTAATTTGCACAGTGATACTCTATAAAAACATTACTTTTTGAACTGATAACTTGGTGTTCTTCTTGGAGTTCCCCCTTCTGTAAGCATTCCTTTCCCCTTGAAAGCCTCTTATTGCGCCTTACCAGGCCTGCCTCTCTCTACCGACTCGCTAATTCGCAGAAAAAAAAAATTTTCACTTTTAATTTGTAGGTCTTCCTTTGTCACTATACTGTTCCCGTTAAGAACTGCTTTAAAATTCTTAATGTCAGCAGCAAATCAATGTGTCCTTTATTTTTCCTTCCTTGCGTTGCATAGACCTTTGTACAGGTAAAACAAAATGATGAGTTTCGGGAGTTTTAGTCCAGCTGACACTTAGCAACGCCGCTTTGCAGTTAGGGATGTAAGGGTGAAGTAAAGTACGGGCCGGTGACAACAGCAACAACAACTTTACCCACTCGTAGTGACACACACCGCCATTGCTTAACTCCAGTTTGTGTGGCCTGAAGCAACTAGGGGTGTTACTACTTCCTCCAACTTCGCAACGCATTTATGCACCTCGGTAGGGAGATGCAACATGGAGTAAAGTTACTTGTCTAGGGGCCTCTTCATACGAGCCTGGCTCGGTTTCCGAGATGTCGCGTCACCACTTTTTCCTTTGTAAAAATTTCGATGTGTTCATTTAAGAAAGTCATGTTGGCCCGGTTACCGAGATCTCGGTAACCGGGCTGCAAATTTTCCCTTATGAACGGGTCAACCCGGATACCGATATGAAAAAAAATTCAAATACGCATTCGTTTCTGTCGAGGGAAAGCGAAGTTAGAATCATTCCGGCCTTTTCTAAACTGACTGTTTTTTTTAAACAAGAAATTCTGAAGAATTTAGAGGCGGCGGATGGTCTGTTCCCCCCCTCCCCCCAAATGTGACCTTAGAGTTTCTGTTTGATTTCCACGGGCTTGTCTGTGCAAATATCGGTCGACCCCCCTCCCCCCCTCCACTTTTTCTAAGGAAAAAAGGTTTCTTTAAAGGAACAGCGACAATCTCCTATTGTTGAAACCGCATACACTCTTTTTTTATAAGAATGTTGTTTTCAACCGTTTTGTGGGAAGTTAAATGGTATAAGTGCTACGCTATTTTCTTGTACCTTTGACGAAGAGGAGTCAAGCATGAGAATTCAAAGGCTTAATTCTGGCAACCACCGTAAGGTTTGAATTTTTACATGTTTCATTTTAACGTTATGTATTTTTACTTTTTTCCAGAAAACAGGTCTTACCATATCTACCTGTATTACCTGGTGGGTAATCCAGGTTATCTTTATCTTAGGTCTTCTTGATGACCTTAGCACAAATTAACAAGACCACATAGTAAAACTATTATATTAATTTGGGTGTAAGAAGTTCTCCACTCTTTCTACATCAACTATTGTTTCTGATCTGCATCAGAAATAGAAATAATCAGTTCCAATTCATTGAAATAAGCACATGATGGCCCCAAGTAGCCTGAATGGATCACGAGCTTGTGTATTTCAGCTCCTAAAGTTAGTTCCTTTTTCCTTTTGAATCAGATCTATTTGGGACAAAGAATAAGCTACGAATAGCGGCAGTCCGTTGGACCTGCCGCCTTTCAAAGCCCTAAAAAGTTCTAGAGTCGAAAGAAAAGGTCGTTTAGGGTGGGAAAGAAAACTGTATAAATGGCACAGTTACAAGATAGAAACCTCCGTAATAATTTTGTGATTACAAATTCTATTATTGCAATTGGGTATTTTTAGTTGATGATGCCTTTGCGCCCTCGAGGTAAAAGCAAATTCAAATAGAAAATAGTGTTACATACAAATTCAATGTGTTGATCTCTTGTATCCATTGTAAATTTTGTTACTTTGCAACACCTCATAGTTACTGAAGCCATCATGATTTTAGGGTGCGTTTCTTCGACACCAAAGAAACGCAAAATCCGAAAAAGGATTATTTTGTCATGACAAGACAGGCTGGAGGCACGCAATATATATGTCAGAATGATATTCTCTCGTACTGGCCAAGAATTCAATTAGAATGGAATACAAATAATTTATAAACAAGGACAGTATCTGCAGTAGTTCAAGTGAACTCGCTATTTGCGTTCACAGTTAGCAAAATCTGGTCCCTGAATTACAGAAATGGTACACAAATGAAGTTATCCTGACGTGTCAATGCTTCTGTCTGTGTTATTAGTGTTAGTGTAAAGCATATGTATGCATAGTTTTAGTACATTGTTGCGCTCAGGGCTCCCATTGATAACAGACAACTTTTTGCATCTGAAGGGGCTACCCTGAGCGGTATAAATCAATAAAGGTTCTTCTTCTTCTTCTTCTTCTGTGCTTTTGAAGAAAACTTTTCAAATATACGGAACGGAATAATCACCTGAATTTTCTTTTTCACGATCGAATGTTTTGTCACGCAAGATCGAGAGAAAATATGGCGAGACCAGTAAATTTGCATGGAAGACCGCTTGACAGATGTACTATTTTCGGATCCGTCTCCCAAAGAAACGCACGGATCATGAATCCTAAAAATCCGGATTTAGATTTGATCTGATGTATCCACTCGGAGTGGGGATTCTTCAGATCACTAATCCGTGATTAATAAATTTTCGGATTTAGGTAAAGAAACGCAAAATCCGTTTTTGGATACAAGAATCCGGATTTGGATTTTCCCAAAGAAACGCACCCTTAATATTTGAGGTGGTTTTTTAATGAACATTTTTTCTTTTGTCCTGAAATGAAATATGTTTATCCATCCTGTTATCTTCCGCTATTACAGTTTGTAACCTAAATTTCATTACTTCTGACGATTCTTCAACAAGCCCTTAGCTTTAGAAGCGTGCGCTATAGATCTTGCAGCCTTAGTTCTCTCCAATCAATGTCTCCGTAGGCTTGATTGGCAAAACCAATTGACGAACTTTCTTGACCTGCCATCCTAGCTTTGCTTCTGCGAGAAAAGTAAATAGCAACTAGGTTAAAGCAAAGAAAGTCAGTGAATGAGTAATCGAGTTCCAAGTAAATTCCAGAAATTTAGCAAACATTAAGACTACCATTTTAACATTCTGTTTAAAGCTGAAGGTATTGTTACTAATACAGTTTGGTCGGCAAACCGAAGCTCTTCTCTCCAAAACCTGCTCTGTATCTAAATTCCTTCCTACTTTTATTCAGCATTAATCAATAACCAGAGGGAGGAGTACTCAATGATGCATTGTAATGTTTTGTCCGCCACCAAGGGTATGCAATTTGAGCCATTTTGTTCTGAAATGAGTTATAGAAATTGGCCATTTTGGCCTAATATAAGGTGCCATTTGTATGTAAGTAGGAAACAGGGCACTGAGTCTCTTCGCTTTACCTTGAATAAGGGGAATTTCAACAGGCAACGTCTACTGCCCCTGGTGATGAATAACGAGTGCAAAAGAGGTTCAACTTACAGGCAGTATTTCCTGACACAGAAGAACAATAACACAAGGAAAATAACAAAGACTGTTCCTCCTACGGCAGCTGAAATAAGCGTTTCCTTGGAGATTCCTGAGGTTTTATTGTCAGTCTTGTGTAGGTCTAATAGCGAAAATAATGTTAATGAGCAATCAACAAGTTGCATTGCTATGAAGGATACTCTGAATGACCCCTGCACGGGTGAGATCTCGTGGTGATTGCACAGGAGGCAAAGGGTCAGAATAGTATTCAAAATACTACTATTTGTCTGGAACTTGATCGCTAGTTGAGTCAGGAGACGAAAACCGCACGATAAAGCGCACGAGAGGGTATGATGTAAATTAGAATCACCATATGATATGTGCAACATCTGAAAAACAAAAAACAGTTACCTCCGGAACCAACGTCAAACGGTCTAAAATTAAATTCAGTTAGCTTCTATTGCAACCACGAGATAAAAATGAATGAACAAATGCAATGTATGAATAACTAAACAAATAAATAAAACAAGATAGTAAACAAAGCAACATTTCCGTTGTTATAGTTACTGACCTTGACAATCCTGCTTTCTTTTTGAGGCTTGTTGGCCAGATGTTGAAGTCCCGGATGGACATGAATTACATGAGGTCTGAGCTTCTTGATCTTGGTATTGGTCCAATGCGCATGCTTGACAATTGGTGCCGTTGAAGAAGTAGCCAACAGGGCAGTTGACTAGTTTGTAAAAAAAAGATAATAGAGAGTGACAGTTCAGGTCTTTGCTCTAACCATTGCTTTCATCATAGTCTGTCCATATGTGTGCAGTTTGCCTTTTCTTTCAAGGATACTTAGTTAAGGGAAAGTAAACCCCGCCACGCTTCTGGAAGAGCGCCCTAGTGATTTTCTCGCGCGCTTGTGTGTTTTCTCCTTTTGCAATCGGCAATTTAATGAAATATTAATAGAAAATTTACTCCCTGGGAGAGTAAATGATTTTATGCAACCTTCGGCACTGGTAGGAGTAAGTGTTTTGATCATTGTATTTATAATAAGTGAATGCAGGCCAGGTGACAGGCCTCTTTCTTCAGCAGCTTCTCCCAATTTATTTATTTTTTGAGTCGTTTGACTTCGTCCATGACATTCGGGTCTGCCCTCACCTTTGCTGGAAATAGATAGGTATTTTTACATTTCTGTATACGTATTTGTACATGATAGTTTCAGAACGGCCACGCAAGTGTCTAAAACATGGCAATTTTCTGGCGTTGTTTGGATGTCTTCTAACTTCTTTCCAGCAAACAGAACTCAGCCTTGGCAATGTACATTAACACAAATTTTTGTAACTCCAATTTGTAAGTGCGCAAGGGGGCATAAATGACAGTTACACCATACGCCCTTTTTGAAAAGAGGAAACAAATATAAATAGCGCCTCGTTAGAGTTATTTATCCCCTTACAACGCACACACGGAATAATTGCTAAATTATCAGTGACAACACTTAATTTAAATTATCATTAACAACACTTTTCAACAAGAGAAGCAAGAATCCAGGTTGATTCAAAGTAAACTAATGTATCTTTATTCTCCTCACCGCACATTGCCCCACTTTGGACTTGTCCCTCACCACAAAGGACCCGAATAAGGCGAATCTCAGGAGGCCTTGATGGGTTCGTCACTATGACAACACTACTAATATTCAAGGTCAAGTCCGCTTTGTCCAAGGCTGCTAGAACGTCATTAGATATTTGTAGAGAAGTCTGGTTGAGATCAAGTGATGTGTTATTGTACTTTATAAGAGGAACTTTTATTGTGAAGCTAACGGTCAGAGGAATTGTGCTTTGTTTGGTATCAGACACATCTCTCTTACGGCGAGCTGTTTCTCCGCATTCGACTCTGACGTTCTCAATCCTACAGTCTGGGTTTCTATAACAAGCTCCTGCCTGGCCAAGGGAGGTGCTCATTAAAAGGTCGATGAAGTTTCCGGCAATCTCTTCGTTCATATCTTCTCCGCCGCACTGGTCAGTGAGGTAGTGGTACTGTCCGTTTAACAAAAGACCTTTTGGTATGTGAGTTCCTGTAAAGAAAGTTAAACGGTTTTAGAACTGCTGAAAACCCAAAATAACATGGTAATGATAATTATAATCAAAGCTCGAACCAAAAATTGTTCGTATTTGGCTATAATTGCCACTACAATAATTCATCCAAACATCAAACATCAATTTTAACAAAGCCATTAAGAACAAATGAGGGCTGCCTTATATACTAAAAAATTGTTGTTACTGTCAATAAAAGGGCTGCCTATCCTTTAGTTTTGTCCGTTTTTTTTTTTAGAATTTACTTAGATTTAAATCTGCTGCTTTGGTGGTTGTGAATAATTGATTAACAACAATCCGGTGTGTTGGCGTGTTCTTGTGGTGTTGCACACTGCTGAAACAGCAAACACAAGGCCGTTACAGTTATTCGCTACTTATTCAAGTGTCTTTTCTTTCATTCATTGAGCTTAAGAATATTTTATGATGAAATTTATTGAAAATTTCTTAGTTTCTTACTCGAGCAGTCAGGAAAAGCAGGTTTTTTAGGCACCTTCACATTCACCCATTTGCCCTTCGCGTTACAGTGATAGATAGGCTGTGGATGGTTGGCAAACCCATATCCCTTATTACAATGCACGGTGCAGGTCATTCCACCAGCCAGCCATGTCTCGCACGCTTTGGCTCCATTCTTCGGTGCTGGTAAATCCACACACGGAGTATCTTTAAGAGCAAAAATTGGCTAAATAATAAAACTTACCGAAATTTTCCATTACATCTTAAAACAAGATTTAAGCAATCCTTCAGAAAGATCATCTTCTAAACTAGAACGATACCCACACATGTTCTTCGTATTAAAAGCAAGCATACAAAGAAAGTACCATGTAACGTTAAATTTCTAGATATCGGACATCGTTCTATTTTAGACCATCTACAAACTAAAATATGAGAACGGCATTTTACAGCACAATAAACAAAATCACAACACTAAAAGGTTTCAGTGAGATGAACAGATTCATGAAAAGATTCATGAAGAGATTCATGTATATGTACATGTATACAAGTGGGAACAACCTTGTACAACACATAACAAAGCTACAAAAAACACTGTTCTTGAAATGCGGCAACAAGAGCAACAAAATTTTGAAATATCCAGCCACAATATACTGAACTAATTCTTGAGTAACAACAAAGACAATCAATGAAAAATAAATCAGTGTTGATGTTCTGGTAACTGTATTAGTCATGAGACTAAAGGCGCAATTTAAACGACTTTAGTCGAGGGGTTGGGGTAATACAAATCGAGGGAGAGGGCGTATTTACTGATTTAGGCGTAAAAAAGTAAGGGGTTTATTACAAGGGGGGCTCATTTGAGGGAGGCCAGGGGTTAAATAGAGGAAATACGGGATGTCCCTGAAAGATATGCGAGTACTTTGAAACATCGTGCAAACAATTTTTCCTTTAAATGTTACAGTATATATCTCCTAATTGAAACAACGTTGACTAGTAAAAAGCAAAAACTATGAAACGAAACGACCCGATGGTTTTCTGGAAAGCATGAAGACTTGCTTGAATTCCCAGATTCCTTGTACGTTGGTAATATATATAACAAACCTAAATCTACTCTTGGATACTCAGCAATGACTTTGTGCGTGCCGCCTTCCCAGAACTCAACAGTGTCTTATCATCCGTATTTTGTCCCTCTTACGCGTCAACGTTTTTCAAATAGGCGTATATACCTAATTGAAAAAGCGTTGTCATGTAAAAAGCATATACTATGAACGGTACCACCCAATGGTTTTCTGGGAAGTAGGAAAACGTGCTTCTATTCTCCAGCACTGGGTGGGGGGGGGGGGGGATATTAACACAGGATACCAAAATCCAATCCAAAACATTTTTAGGAATGAAAATATCGTGGATATCAATATATGGAACTGAGTAGGAAAGTAGTTAGTGCTGCTTTCCTTTGTGTCGCATCGTTCATGGTTTATACCGACAACGTTTTATCAATCAGGTGTATAACAAAGTGACAAAATGTATACACACCAGCTATTGTTATAAGAAACCTGCAATACTCCCTATTTCCCGCCTTATCTGATGCAGTATAAGTAATGTTGTATTCTCCCCAGGTGACTTCACTTCCATTCTTCAGGTTTGTTGTAAATAGGTTCACGCCCATATTATCCGTCACGGTAACTGCGGGTAGCATTAGCTCACGCCATCTTTGAGGTGAAATCATCTTGATGTCACCAGGACAAGGGACAATCTTAGGCTTTTCAAGATCTGTCGAAAGAAAATTGAGTCTTAGGAACTTGTTAGCGTACTGTCACGGTGACGTCTTAGCCACGCTCTTGCAGCCTGGTAAACCAGGAAGAGAGGTTGACCTAACTGGAATATAACTGGGTCGAAACTACGCCAAGCTACAGTCCAGCGATTTCTTTGTACTAACGAATAAAACCCTCAAAGCATTCTACCTCGAAAATTGATCGAAATAAGCCAAAACGTTTCTTTATAGAGGTGTTTATTATAGGTTCAGATAGATTTACCTTTAACATGAACAGAAAACACACAGCTGCTGCTAAGCCCGGCAGAGTCTGTGACGTCATATCTAACGTTGGTTCGACCAACATTCAGCTGCTGCGGAGGAAGCGGACCGCTGAAGTTCAAGGGATCGTTAGAATTGTCGGTGGGGACTGGAGCCTGCCACATGACTGTTGCATATGATTGACCAATGTCTGTAGAAACATCCATGTCAGGTGGGCATTGAATGCTTGGAGGCTTGATATCTGATGAAGATGAATTGAAGGTCGAAAGTGTCAATGACAGTTACGATATATTTTTTAAAACTACTATTAAGTTAGTCAAAGTTATCTCAGCTTTTAAACAAGATATTAAGGTACTGAAATCCTTGTCACTGTTGAACTAGAAATGACCAGCATGGTTATAAAAACAGGAAAAATAATATTCACTTCGTCAGCAACATCATGTTCATGTTGAGAGAAACCGTTTATTTTCTGATGTATATTCCATACCTTTACAGATCACCTTGCTAACGTTTGAACTCCAGGAACCATTTTCAAGGCAAGATACTCTTGGCGGACCTTCCAGATGGTAGCTTGAACCATTGCACATGAAGAAACAATCTGTTCTATAGTTTACACCAAACGGCATCTTGCATGAGGCTGGATAAACCGTCCCACGAGAAGGCGCTTTGATGGCTGGACACTTAGCAACTTAAAAGAACGTAAAAAAGGTAAGATGAAAATCAGCTAGAAGACGTCTTCCTTTGGAGAAGTTTGTCGAACAACCTCACCTGAAAAACGAAAAAGTCTACCAAAACACCTTTACTAAGGGGAGAAGAAGATGCACCAACAGCACAGGGGAAGACTGCAGAGAGAGAGAGAGAGAGAGAGGGGGGGGGGAAGGAAGGAGGAACGGCAAGTAGAGGGGGTGGTAAGGAGCGAGGGGGTGTGGTTCGTGTGAAAGCCAAAGTCCCATTCATGTTATTGCCAGTTGTCATTGTTTGAATTTGAAATATTTTTACCTTGACGTAAACGGCTCGTAGAGACCATTTTTTGTTAAATGAAAAACAATAAACACATACAATTAGTTTAAGTTGTCTTGCTCCAGTAGAAAATCATGCTTTCAAAAGCAATTAACGAATTTGAAAATAGACAAGAACCGCTTGCTTTCTGATTTTGTTTTCATGTCGTTTGTTATTTTATTGCTGACATTGAAGTTTCTATTTTCTTACTGTGGCATGTTGTTGTCGTGCCTGACCATCTTCCATTTGCCTCACATATCCGCACACTTGACCCTGCCAGTCGGTATCCCAAGTTACAAGAGAAAGAGGCTTGGGAACCAAATGACCAACCACATGAAAGAGAGGTTATGGCACCAAAGATTGGAGGCTGGAGGACTGGACAGGTCTTTTCTGTGAATATAAAATTCTTCACTGTGAATAACTTGATAACTGCAGTAGGCATAGGTTTGTCCCAGTAGCCTAGAGGCCTGTTACCAGGGGCAACGCACGTGATCATCGATGAGCCATTTAAACGATGACCAACTGCACAGGAGAAGTTACACTTTGATCCGTAATGGTTACCGCAGCTGTTCATCCGCAAAGGGCCTCTGAGATCAACTATCAGCGATATACAATTGATAACTAAAAAAATCAAAAAATCAAATCAAATGCAGTAAAGGACACTTTTCGTCATCATCTCGTCTTGATGGTCAATCAATTTAAAGAATATATACAGAGTCTGAAAAAATGTTTCATGTTAGTGTCAAGAGGAATATCTGACAGGGTCGTGCGAAGCTTATACTAAGGTCGTTTCATCATATGTTTTTTCAAATATGATTGTTATTTTAGTTTAAGTGAATTTATTACTTTCGATCAAGTTTGTCTTTAGGTGAATTCTTGAAGTGATAGAGGCTGAAAAAAAAGCTAAATTGTTAAAGTTGACAAACTGACTACCTAGGATTGATAATCTTGAGCATGTCTCGTTCAGCATAAGCTAACAATGGGCCTACAGGACACGGCACACCAAATGTTGGTGGTTGAGAATCTGGAATTGTAAAATCACCAAGCAAAGTAAAGTGAATAAAAGTGGAAGTAAGGGACTAGTATTATCGCACTGAGTAGTTATAATCGTAATAATCGTGTAAAATACAAGGTATAATATACTTAGAACAAACACCACTGAACCGTTGCCAACAGCTACCTGCACCTTACAAACGACTGATTGCCGACAATAACAAGACAGACAAACAATAGACAAACCGACTTATTGACTAACAATAGACCAACGGACATTCGACTAACAAAAGACGGATCGAAACGCACCAATCACGTTGAACAGTCTTCACAGCCAATAATATCACGGCTTAACTGACAGAGGACCAATAACATCACGAGATCGTCGACTAATCAGGACAACGACCAGAGACTTATAACATCTACTGACGATTCACAGTTCACTTGACTCTGAAGATGACTTCCGCTCAAGTTGTCGAAACGTCAGTCAATGTCATCTCAAACAGTCCTTCTCAGAACTACACTCACCCGGACGATCACAATTTACCGAATTATGACATTTGCTATTGTTGACAGCCTTTGAAGTTTCTTTTGGAATTGTAAGAACAAGATAAAGCTGCAGTATATACAAATCATATATAACATGTTTGATTACCAGTGCAGATGATGGCGCTACCACTCCATTGTCCAGATGACAAACATGTTATGGTGACATTTCCAGTTGAGCTGGTATATCCAGATTGGCAGGAATATAAACAGCGTGATCCATAAGTACTGGAACAGGCAGGAGACAGCAGTAAAGCTTTAGGTGGGGTCACTAGTGGGTGACAAGTAATAGCTGAAAGGTAATCAAAAAACTGCCATTTCAATACGGGTCAGTATTGTTAATGATATTTATGGATTTTACGTGGTCCATTTGTTTCCTCGCCATAAAGTGACTAGTGCCTAAACTTATTCCTTTTAAATATGTTAATGTTTCACTGAATTTGGCTTAATTAGATACGCTTTAGTTTATCACAGCTCACATACAACAATCTCGCTGTCAGATGATTTGGCTACTACACAGACGACTGCAAGCTTTCTCTGCCCTTTCTTATCATTTTATAAGGTCTGCAAACTGAAGAATCTTTTTCGGAATCCAGAAGGCTGTTGATTGTCTGCAGATAGTCTGTTGTTGGCACCCAGGTCCACGTTTGCCTTGAGAAGTGGCGTAGAGTTCAATATTATAAGGTTTTAGGTTCCTTTGCAAGCATTCGAGAAGGTGACCTGAAAACACAACTGGAGTGTTCAAAACTCTTGAATCAGACTTTCTTTTTATCATATTTTGTTCAAATTGCGCACTCAACACTAGTTCTATCCGTTTAACACGTCAAATGACTTGGCAAAAGAACGTGGCAAATGAATTGATCTATGGTTTGGTAGTCAGCAAAAGGGAAGGAGCAAGGAAACGTGATTGGCTTGTCATACTCACGCCAACGCCTATCTGTACTCATATTTTATACTGGAGGTTGTACATGTTTCCTTCTGAGACGAAAAAAGGTTTTCACGCCCAGAGCTTGAGCCTTTTCGATGTCAGACACTGGACCACCGCGCCCCAACAGTCCCTACACTTTCATAATATTTATAGTTACCTTGGCAAACGAAATCCTGGCCACTCCAGCTTCCATTTACGAGACGTGTCCTAGTTGTAGAGCCGTGTCCGTTAAAGCCAGGAGAACAGGAAAACAGACACATTGTGTTTAAAGGTTATGTTGTTGTTCCTGTGCATCCCTGCCGGGCACCGTTGGGTGGCGCCGATAAGGCTGGACACGTCACAGCTGCAGAGGAGAGAAGTAGTATTTTTCGTTCACAAGACTTTTTAATGTATGTTTAGTTTTGTAAACTTCTTTTTTAACAGATTCATCTCTACAATGAAATAACATGTTAACGTTGCTCTCTTGTCTCCTACTTTAGCTGGTACTCTGTGAAGGAAGACAATCAGTTATCAAACGTGTTCACTTCAGAATGAACCTACATTTTATCTTGTATTACTCGTTATTGTTTTATTTGCAACCAATTAGCTGCTACATTTCGCTTGGTCAAGATGAAAGAAAAAAATCCTACCAGTGCACTGTGTTTGTAGACCAGTCCATGTTCCATCGTTTTGGCACGTCCGTTCGCTTGCTCCACTCAGTGAGTACCCGATGGCACAAAAGAACTGGCAGGTTTGTCCTGGTAAGTTGGAACAAGCCACCACGCTACCATGGGAGGGTGCAGACAGCCGAGGACAGCGGTTTACTATTTAATGGAAGAATGTGACAAATATTAAAAATAAAGATTAGTGCCTGTTAAGGTCTGGAAGTGGATAGAAGTTAGCATTTTTGTGTCACAAATTAAAGTAGATAGAAAGGTAAATATCGCACAATAGAACGTATGACTTCAATGCCCGGAATGCAAGCTTCTTGCTGACAATACGATAATACAGCTAAATTGACTACTGGTGTTGATTGAGGCATTTCTATTGTTACTCTACACCAGCTTTTCGTTCGATTTTCGTGGGGAAGCTTGTTAGGGATTAAACTTTCAACCAAGACTCTAACCTCCTTGACAAGTGAAAGCGTCACCAGGCTTCAGTTGCACTCCTTCTGGACAGAAACATCGATGGCCGGTTGGGTTTGGAAGACAAATGTGACTGCAGCCTCCATTCAAGTGAGAGCAGCTAGTCGGTCCTGATGCGAGGTAAGGTATCTTATTAGTGAGCAGAATTATTCTTGAAAGGGTGAGTTGGGATGCGTCACCCCGTCAAATTCCTCCTGATTTCCAAATTTAATCATTTTCTCTTAAACTCGTAGTCTAAGACGAGACACGAAAAGAAATGCAAGAAAGCTTAAGATAACTATGGGTTACTTTAAAGCACTAGCAATTCATTTTAAAACAACTTTTACAACGTGACGGCCCATTTGACATTATCAAAATCACCACAGGTCATCTTCATCTCTAAAATGACTTGATACGTGGTGCTTTTTTCTGCATTAATTGATATTAAACAATGCCCACTAGCAACATGGCTATTTAACCACACGCATGCATTGGTGGAGTCCAGCCACTAAATCCTTTGCGTTTCTATCTTGACTCGAACAAGCAAGTCAAGAGAGAGCCACATTTGAGAAAGTGCAGAATTGATGTGGTGAGCAGTAGAAACAGGTGTCAGAATACTTCTGGAGTGTTAAAAGACTTTTGGAGTACAGGATAATATTCGTACAATGCGCTGTTGTACGGTTATTATGCGTACTGTTCGTGTCACTCCAGTATATTAACCGTAGAATACCGTGTCCTACGTATATTATACTGGAAAGCTGCCACTTACGGTTATTACGCGCGCAACATACGAATAATAACCTGTGAAAGTACGGTTAATATCCGTATGTGACGTAGTTTTCAGGTTGTTATTCGTACCTGTACGAATTTTGTCGAGAAGAATTTTTCGAGCTTCAGCCGCCATTACAGAAAAAAATGTTGAGGCTTAAAACGGCAAAGCTGATGAAATTTTCTTCAAAAAAGGAATCTAGTTGAAGATATTTCCCCTAAAACATTCCGTTAAGCGAGGTTAAAACCGAACAGTTTCTATCAATGAGCGGTATGTGCCAAAAGTTCTACTTTCCGCAGCGATCGATGCGAAGCCATATCCCAGCGATCGAGTTCGATGTTTATGAATTCAAACGCTTGTCGCGTTCGAAGTACGCTAGGAAAATATTTCACAGGCTTCAAACACAAATAAAACAAGAACCACGGATTTACTGGTTCAGCGTAGCCGCTGCCTTTCATAATTCGATCTATTTCACAACGCGAAATGAACAACTTCGCGGCAGTGCCCGAGAGGCAGTGTGCAGACGTCGAAGGAATAGAATGATCATTAATAAAATTGTTTTAAATCTATTCGCAGTGTTCTTGCGATATACAGCGTCTAAGGAAGATCCTATTCCAAATGGAAAAGGAAAAATGTTAGGTGTTTCGGAAGGCTGTCTCCAATAAAAGATATGTTTTTCCTTAAGAATGTGGAAATCGACTCGTGTAAACAAACTGCAACGCGCTGCCCGGCTGTCGGCACTGTATGGGATTTTACGGATAAAACGTTTTTAAGAAAACCGCCTGCTTGTCAACGGAGAAAAGTTTTAGTTGATTTATTTTAACACCTGGACTGTAATGATTGAAAATAAAACAAAGTTTCATTGACAAATTCACATTTTCCATCATGAGTAATTCATTCGGACAAACTCTGCAAATTGACTCTCGAACTGAAATTGACAGTCAACTCGGAGATGCGAAGAGTTTTATATTACGCATTTTCAGTTTATTAACCCGAAAATGCGTGCAGCGTACGGTTCATAACTGTGCCTAGCTTCGTTTCAGGTTACTAGTCGTTCACGGAACCAAAGTCGACAAACTGAGTCGCAGAGGCATTTCCCCAAATGTTTATACGGGGAAAAGATCGAGCTAGGGAGGTTTGCAAGCGTGTGAATCCGAACAATGCAAAACAAAATAAACGTGTTTTCAAGGAAAGGGAGGTCTTTCTTGCCTCGGAGATTATTACGTCGGGGGAAATATCTTATCGATTTTCGAAAATGACAAACCAGGAGCGGCGGAGTTGATTCAATGGCAGCTTGTAATTGTCAATCCAATTCGCGGAAAATTGAAATCTTTACCACAGAGCAGTCGATTTGACAGGAAAATTTGAGATAGTTTCTTGATAGTTTCAGTTTGATGCAGTTTACTCCTAGGGTCATTGCATGTTCTTTGGATACAATGCACTTTCAGTAGAAGAGCAAACCGATGTTGCAGGCTTTTCCGTGTTGTTTTCATTGAAAGTATTTAGTCCAGAGATTATGCAAATTTTACTTGAAATTGACTGACAGCCGTGTCACGCAACGAGCGAGGATTTTCCGCCCGCAGTCGATTCGTGACCAGTGGCTTTTGAAACTCGTGGAGTTTTCACCAAAAGAAAAAAACCACCCGACAAAATCATGTACCTAAAACATTCTGACAACTGCAACGATGCCTTTATTTCACTATAGGTGGTTATTTTCCAACCCAGTGAAATGCGAATGTAATCCTCCCAAATATTTACAAGTTCCATATTTTGTCACGTACGTTACTGAGCACACCGGCTAAAATTCAGACCTTTTTTCTCTGGAAAATAAGGAGAGGTTTGCACTGAAAAAGTTTTAAATATATATTTAAGTTTGGAGACCAAGCGCCAGCTGGCATCACCTATGAAATTTGTAGCAAACAGGCTGTGATTTGAGAGTGCATGTGAAGGTTAGCGTGCTTGTGAAGGGTTGCAATCCTAAGTAGTATTACGGTAATACAACTTGATGTGAGGGTTACTTTACAGTTTTACGGACTTAAAAAAACACTGTCACAGGATTATCACGAAACCTGCAAGGACACTTTATATGAGCAAATATGCTTACAGGCTCGAGCTCGAAGAAAAAAAAGCATGGTGCTATAATACGCACGGCCAGTTCTTTTTTGGCTAAATTATCCGACACGACCGCTTATTCTGAAACTCAGGTTGAAACTATAAAAACTGCTGACGCTTTCACAATAATCATCAGATTAAAATATACCAGACTAATTAACAAATACGTCAAATGAATCAGTAAGCTTATGTCTCGAGCGGCAAATTGTATTGTGAGCGGGAAAAGTCAAATAGAAATAATTCAGCGGCCTATTAAAACAATATAATTTAAACGGCTTTTAAAAACCCTCAACCGCATTTTTCGAGATAAACTGCAAAACTGAGTACACCACAAACTCAAACTCATTTTGGTGCTTTATTTAAAGTAAAACTGAAGTCGATAAAAATGAGCTCACCTCAGTTTGGTATGTTATAATCAGCGGGAATGCGCACCATAAATCAAATGAAGCCTCCGCAACTAAGGGTGCATTCTTTTGGGACTATTCTGGTTATTCTTATTCCGGTTTAGGAATAACAGAATACACAGAATTTCAATTTCGGAAAGAACGCCAATTCTGGAAACGGAATACCCATGGCGGAGGTGACCTGAGAACCACTATGTCTGCACACGCGCGGGCGGCCGCGTCGGATTTCCCGCCAAAAATTTCCCAAAAGAACGCGTATTCTGTCTATTCCGAGTAAACCGTATTCCTTTCATTCTCTTCATTCTGCTATCGGGAGCAGAATGAACGGAATGATATTCCGTTCATTCCGAAAACGGAATAGCTCCCAAAAGAACACAAATACCGTCTATTCCGAGTATTCCTATTCCGGAATAGTCCCAAAAGAACGCACCCTAAGCTTGTTTTTCAAGTCTTGCCCTTTAAATAGTTCTGTGAGGCTGTGTTGAACTGCCATCAGTGATTTGACTTGATCTGTGAACAAATTCTCTCCTTAGCCATGAGAGGATCTCTGGCAGTAAACCTTGACAATAGCTTCGCGGATTGACTATTTTCAACGCAAATGGATTTGTAAAGCTTCATTCATGTACATGCTGTATATTCACGGCCAGTTTCTTTGTAGAAATGTATTGGGAATTGACGTGGAGATTTCATTCGCCGGCTCTTACTCGCTCCAATTCAAAGCTTTTAGTGAAGCACGTGGAGTTTTCCCACAGAAATGGTGCAGCACATCAATGAGACGACAGTGATGTAAAAAAAAAATTAAGAAAACAAACATTCTCACCGCAGTAAAAGTTTCCCGGTCGGATCGATTTTAACTTCACACGTAAACCTCCAAACTCCCCGTGGTAATCGGGACGCACCGCCAGGATGAACGAAATACTAAATTCAAAGCTTTGAAAACCTTTTCTCAAACCTCGACCAAGTTTGGCAGATTCAGAAGCGTCCTTAGTGACCAATTACAGAGCTCGCTGTCAGTATTTGTCAATCAATATGACAGTGATATGTTTTCGAACGATCTTTTGTGCGCGAATAAATAAACCAATCACACGCATTTAAGCTGGCTACAGAAGTTTATTTAGTGACAGGCATCCCGAAAAGGTAGTTCGGCCAGATTTTGCATTTAACAATTTACAGGCAACGTACCTTCTGCGTCTTTTCACTTTTCAAATTCTTTTTTGAAAAAACGTTTTGAAAAAAAACGGTGTCGGTGTTTCTTCAAGCAAGAAAGAAAGCGGATCAATTCCGGGTATTCGCTTCGATTTCAATTTGCCAAGCATTAGTCGCTTTTCTTTTTTCGGATGATCAGAGCGATTAAGCGAATTCCTCTAAACACACGCAAAGGCTCGGCTGTATTTTACCAGAAACTCATAAGTCCTTATGAGTTTCTGATTTTACAAGTAATAAGCGCGAGTGTACGAAACGCTTTCAACAATCGCACAAAAGGCTTTAAGCGCGATTGTTGAGAAGACTTCGTACGCTTAAACTCGTACAATACACACAAGCCTGTTGCACCATTATTAAGCGACCTTCGCACACTCACGGTTATTTCTCGTAAATACAGATAAGCTTGTTGTGCGATTGTTGAGCGACCTTCGCACACTTACGGTTATTACTCGTACAATACACACAAGCCTGTTCCATGGCTGTTGAGCACGCTTCGCACACTCACGGTTATTACTCGTAAAAAAAAAAGTTTGTTGTGCGATTGTTGAGCGACCTTCGCACACTTACGGTTATTACTCGTACAATACACACAAGCCTGGTCCACGATTGTTGAGCACGCTTCGGGCACCTTCGTTTATTACTCGTAAAAACAGACAAGCCTGTTGCACGATTGTTGAGAACGCTTCGCACACTTACGGTTATTACTCGTACAATACACACAAGCCTGTTCCACGATTGTTGAGCACGCTTCGGGCACCTTCGTTTATTACTCGTAAAAACAGACAAGCCTGTTGCACGATTGTTGAGAACACTTCGCACACTTACGGTTATTACTCGTACAATACACACAAGCCTGTTCCCCGATTGTTGAGCACGCTTCGGGCACCTTCGTTTATCACTCGTAAAAAACAGACAAGCCTGTTGCACGATTGTTGAGAACACTTCGCACACTTACGGTTATTACTCGTACAATACACACAAGCCTGTTGCACGATTGTTGAGAACGCTTCGCACACTTACGGTTATTACTCGTACAATACACACAAGCCTGTTGCACGATTGTTGAGAACGCTTCGCACACTTACGATTACTCCTACAATACACACAAGCCTGTTGTGCAATTATTGAGAACGCTTCGCACACTTACGGTTATCACGCGTACAATACACACAAGCCTGTTGTACAATTGTTGAGCACGCTTCACACATGGTTATTACTCGTACAATACACACAAGCCTGTTCCACGGCTGTTAAGCACGTTTCGCATACTTACGGTTGTTGCTCGTACAATACAGACAAGCCTTTTGTAGAATTGTTGAGCACGGTTCGCACACTTACGGTTATTACTCGTACAATACACACAACCGTGCACCACGACTGCTGAGCACGCTTCGCACACTTACGGTTATTACTCGTACAATACACACAAGCGGGTTCCACGACTGTTGAGCGCGCTTCGCACACTTACGGTTATTACTCCTACAATACAGACAAGCCTGTTGTACAATTGTTGAGCACGCTTTGCACACTTACGGTTTTTACTCGTACAATACACACAAGCCTGTTGTACAATTGTTGAGCACGCTTCGCACACTTACGGTTATTACTTGTTCAATACATACAAGCCTGTTCCACGATTGTTAAGCACGCTTCGCACACTTACGGTTATTACTCGTACACTTACGGTTATTACTCGTACACTTACGGTTATTACTCGTATACTACCGACAAGCCTGTTGTACAATTGTTGATAACACTTCGCACACTTACGGTTATTACTCGTACACTTAGCCTGTTGTGAGCACTTTGCAGACTCACCGCTAGTACTCGTACAATACAGACAAGCCTGTAAATGTGCGACTGTTGACAGTCCCTCGCACACTCACGCTTAATACTCGTACAATACACAAAAGCCTGTTGTGTGATTCTTGAGAGCACTTCGCACACTCACGCCTATTACTTGTACAATTATCATTAGTAGTTTCTAGTTCGTTTTTGTATTTTTAGATTGTATTTTAGAAAGTTAGGTGTCCTCTATTAGCAGTGGGGAATCCCCTCTGTTAGATTTTTGCTTGACACTTTAATAAAGTCATTATTATTATTATTACAATACAGACAAGCCTCTTCCTCGATTGCTTAGTGCTCTTCGTACTCTAACACTTATTAGCCGTCCAATACAGTGAAGCTTGATGGTCGTTTTCTGAGGCAGTCTGTACAGTCACGCTTAGCACTCGAACAATACAAACAAGCCTTCTACTCGAGTGTTGAGCGCTCTTCGTATACTCACGCTTATTAATCGTACAGTACAGTCAGTCTTGATTGTTGTTTGTTGAGAGCGCTTCGTACACTCACCCTTTTTACTCGTACAGCTATGCCGACAAGCCTGTTGTGCGATTGTTGAGAGCACTTCGTAAACTCACGCTTAGTACTCGTACAATAAAGACAAGCCTTTTGCGCGAGTGTTGAGCGCTCTAATTCGTACACTCACGCTTATTACTCGTACAAGACAGACAAGACTGATGCGCGATTGTTGAAGAGCTGAATAAGATGCACGACGTGCATTTGCAAACGTAGGAAAGGTGGCGCGTTGGTGTAGTCTACACAGTTGTGTTGTTTCCACGAAACTACCAAAATCACTGCTGCAGATAAAAGTGCGCCTTTCACAATGCAATAAAAGCTACAGGCAATGACTCCAATGAGTTAACTCATGTGTTTGTATAGAGGAATTCGCTCAATCGCTCTGAACATCCGAGAAAAAAAAGTGACTTAAGCTTGGCAAAATCGAAGCGAATACCCGAAACTCATCCGCTTTATTTCTTGCTTGAAGAAACATCGACAACGATTTTTTTCAAAAAAAGAATTTGGTAAGTAAAAAGACGCAGAAGATACATTTTACCGTTTTCACTTTAATATCTCAGTTGTAAAGCGCATTTGATCATATTTATATCTTAATTTTCGCGATATAAGTTTTAAATATTTTAATTAAATATTATCATTGACCTGTAAATTTTAAAAGCAAAATCTGGCCGAACCTCCTTTTCGGGATGCCCCACCTGCGGGATGCCTGTCACTAAATAAACCTCTGTAGGCAGCTTAAATGCGTGTGATTGGTTTATTTATTCGCGCGCAAAAGTTCGTTCGAAAACACATCACTGTCGTGTTGATTGACACATGTTGACAGCGCGCTCTGTAATTGGTCACCAAGGACGCGTCTGAATCTGCCAAACTTGGTCGAGGTTTGAGAAACGTTTTCAGAGCTTTGAATTTAATATTTCGTACATCCCGTGCGTCCCGATTACCACGGGGAGTTTGGAGGTTTACGTGTGAAGCTAAAATCGATCCCACCGGGAAACTTTTACTGCAGTGAGAACGTTTGTTTTTTTTTTGATATATTTTTTTTACATCACTGTCGTCTCATTGATGTGCTGCACCATTTCTGTGGGAAAACTCCACGTGCTTCACTAAAAGCTTTGGATTGAAGCGAGTAAGAGTCGGCGAGTGAAATCTTCACGTCAATTCCCAATACATTTCTACAAAGAAACCGGACGTGAATATACAGCATGTACATGAATGGAGCTTTATAAATCCATTTCTGTTGAAAATAGTCAATTCGCGAATCTATTGCCAAGGTTTACTGCCAGAGATCCTCTCATGGCTAAGGAGAGAATTTGTTTACAGATCAAGTCAAATCAATGATGGCAGTTCAACACAGCCTCACAGAACTATTTAAAGTACAAGACTTGAAAAACAAGCTTATTTGCGGGGGTTTCATTTGATTTATGGATGCGCAGTCCCGGTGATTATAACATACCAAACTGAGGTGAGCTCATTTTTATCGACTTCAGTTTTAGTTTAAATAAAGCACCAAAATGAGTTTGAGTTTGTGGTGTACTCAGTTTTGCAGTTTATCTCGAAAAATGCGGTTGAGGGTTTTTAAAAGCCGTTTAAATTATATTGTTTTAATAGGCCGCTGAATTATTTCTATCTGACTTTTCCCGCTCACAACACAATTTGCCGCTCGAGACATAAGCTGACTGATTCATTTGACGTATTTGTTAATTAGTCTGGTATATTTTAATCTGATGATTATTGTGAAAGCGTCAGCAGTTTTTATAGTTTAAACATGAGATTCAGAATAAGCGGTCGTGTCGGATAATTTAGGGCCAAAAAAGAACTGGCCGTGCGTATTATAACACCATATTTTTTTTCTTCGAGTTCGAACCTGTAAAAATTTGCTCGTGAAAAGTGTCCTTGCAGGTTTCGTGATAATCCTGTGACAGTGTTTTTTTAAGTCCGAAAACTGTAAAGTAAGCCTCACATCAAGTTGTATTACCGTAATAATAGGATTGCAACCCTTCACAAGCGCGCTAACCTTCACATGCACTCTCAAATCACAGCCTGTTTGCTAAGAAATTTCATAGGTGATGCCCGCTGGTGCTTGGTCTCCAATCTTTCCTCGCGAAGCGAGGAGGGCCGAAGGCCCTCCGAGCGGCCCTCCGAGCGTAGCGAGGTTTATAAGTTTGTCGCGTGGGGTTCGCACGAGGATCACTTAGGGCGGTCAAATCTATATATTTCGATGGTGTCCGCACAGTTGCCTAGCAATAAAACCAAATCGCGACCGCTGACAGTTGTGCACTCTCATGTTTCTTCGGCGTTTCTTCATTTCTTGCTTGCTTCGCTGCGTTCATTTGGGTGCTGATATGTTTATTCATCGTCTGTGAACAAGCAAGCAACGCCTGATTTAACAAGTGGCTGAAAATCCATTCTGGGGGAGATTTACAACTGAAACTGAGCGTCGACGACAAGAAAGCACGGGTATAGAACATCGTTTTCCGATAATAGCCTAGCGAAGACTAAAGCCATCAGCAGGACACAAACAGGATATTGGTAATTTATCGAAGTCCGAATTTATTAAATACTCCTTAAGTAGACTTCACCTTCTGGGAAACTCACCAGATCAACAAAAAAATTTAGACAAAGAAAAACAAAATGTATCAAACCCGGCTTTTTCAGGCAATGGCACAAACCCCTAATTACTATTCGCATATTCTTTTAGTTTCTATACTTGATGTTGTCACGATTTAGAGATTTTCGATTTCAGTGGAGTTTTCGAAACCCTTAGTATTTTATCCCAAAGGCAGTGAAATTCAATTTTACAAGATTTTGCCTAACATTATTAAAGCGTCTATTGTCTCATAAGACTTATAGAATATTAGTTTGAAGCTCATTAAGAGACTCGGTGTGTGTGTGTGTGATATATATTTTTTAAATTAAAAAAAAAGGTACATGTAACAGACAACAAACAAGTCCAAGAAACAATACAAAGCAAAATTAGAAATTAACAAAGATGGCGTTGCCTAAGGCTAGCTAGAATTTTCGCCGGCAATTTCATGTTCACACCGATCCAAGAGATATCGGAAAGTTAAGATGGACTTCTAGTACAGTATTGCTTATTATGTTAAATAGGAAGGCAGTGTTACACGAGTAGCGGAAAGCATAAAACGTTTAGCACGGAACATCAAAGAGATTGGAAAATATCGACCAAATCTCCTGGGGCGCCTATGTCTAGAGTAAAGCTGCGGGTGTAAAAAATACAACAAAAACAACAACAACATCAACAACAAAAACAGCAAGATATCTAACAAAATGTCACTCAAAATCACTTGGTTGTCCTTATTGCTTCTGATGCAATACTAAAATTTCTCTGTTACTTTGCTGATTCTAATACGGTTGAAAAAGGCGGAGTTCGAGAAAGAGTAAAATTATAGCGGAGCCTGCGGGCAAAGCCCGCCAGCGGAGCTTCATTGCTAAGGAAATTTGGTAACCTATCAATCCGAGAAATTTTGGTTGTGACGTAATAGTCACGTGACCGTCCGTCCGTACGTCCGTACGTCTGTACATCCGTACGTCCGTACGTCCGCACAGACTCTGTGGGAGTCCCAAGACAACCCGACGGGGATAGAGAATGCCATCTTTTCTTGGCGGGAAATTGCGCGTTGCTTTTGGGCAACCGGCGTTTTTCTTGGCGGGAAATCGCATGACCATCGTCGCTTTTGAAAAAGAGGTGTTTTAAAAGCTTAAGCTTCTTTATCATTTAACGATTGTTCGAGAGTACTGAAGTTTTATACTTGACAAAAAAAAACATCTAACACCTATAAATGGAAAGAAAAAGTTCAAAAGAATACTTGTAGAACGCGAAAACTTCAAGTTACGAAAGCTGCCTTCAAAGGACTTCATCGCTTTGTTTTCTTCACGGCGGAGAGTTTGCCCTGTTCTGAAACACAACCGAGTAAGTGAAGTTTTTAAAGGGTCTAAGGTACATGATTTCGAGTATTACGGTGAAAGAAATGACGTTTTGAAATGGAAATTTGATTCATGCAATTAGAAATGTGTCATTTGCTTTTGACTTTAAAAAATTATTAGAAAACGCTCTCAGATTTGTGACAGATTCTTGAATATTTTGCTATGCTCAGCCGATTTCACTCGCGTGGACCGACCCACGATTTTGGAAGTGTAACGCGAATTGCATTTAAGTATAAACTTGCGGGTTTTCGAATAAACTTTTTTCAAAAATGATCTCTCTGTCCATTATTTTGCGTTTTTTTATTCATAACAGTAGGTCTAAGCACAGTCGCAAGACAACTACACAAGCTTTGCTTTCAATTTTGACTGTCCGGTCCATCTCTTTGTGCAACTGTCGATTTTGTTGTCCTAGAAGTTTTCAATAGTAATAATCTTTTAAGCGAAGCAGTTGTCGGTTTAAAGCTATTTTATCCCAAAAGCTTCCGAAAACAGTTTTGTGCGTTCCTCAAATCGCATTACTTTATATAGGCTTACTTCGAATCCGCAAAACTTATGCCGGCATAATTTAATTAAAGCGTGTTTGGTGTTTCTTTGTTTTGAATCTTCATGGTCTCTAGTTAGAAAACGAAATATAGCAGTTATTTGAAAAACTATAAGCGAAGCAGTTGTCGGTTTAAACCTATTATATCCGAAAAGCTTCCAAAGACAGTTCTGTGCAATTTTAAAAGCGTTCGAATTTCAAACAATTTGCAGCCGCAAAACTTATGCCACGGAGTTAAGAATGTTTGGACGGTGTTTTTTTGTTTGTTTTCAATCTCGATGGTCTCAAGTTAGAGAACGAAATGTAAGGGTTACTTAAGTAAATATGAGCGAAGCAGTTTTGAGTTTAAAGCTATTTTATGTGGTGAGTAATGTGTGTTCCTCAAAGTGCTTGAATTTTTTCGCGGCTGCTAAAAACATTTCTTCGATAAGTTTATTACAAGTGCTTCGAAGCTCCCCAGATCCTTTCTTTCGGGTAATGCCAGTAAAATGCCGGTGAAATGTCAGTATAAATTTTCAGGACCAGACTAATATTTTTATTTAGTGGCAGTTCATGTTATTTGTTAACATCACTGGAAAAGTTGAAAATTTACATAGTATGTAAAAAACATGTAAATAACATGTAAATCGTCAAAAAGATACTGTAAATGATAATTTCCATACTTTTTACCCATTTACATGTTTTGAGATATTCCTGTAAAAAACATGTAAATATTTTAAGTGAAACATGTAAATTATGAAGACGATCCTGTAAATTTCTCAAACCAAGGGACATAAACCATGTAAATAGCATGTAAATCGACTAAAGGTTACCTGTAAATAACATGTAAATGGTTTTAAGGAGCCTGTAAATTTCATGCAAATCGAATGAAGGAGCCTATAAATATCATGTAAATCGAATAAAGGGGCCTGTAAATTTTCATGTAAATCGAATAAAGGAGCCTGTAAATACCATGTAAATCGAATAAAGGGGCCTGTAAATTTTCATGTAAATCGAATAAAGGAGCCTGTAAATACCATGTAAATCGAATAAAGGAGCCTGTAAATTTTCATGTAAATCAAATAAAGGAGCCTGTAAATACCATGTAAATCGAATAAAGGAGCCTGTAAATTTTCATGTAAATCAAATAAAGGAGCCTGTAAATACCATGTAAATCGAATAAAGGAGCCTGTAAATATCATCTAAATCAAATTAAGGAGCCTGTAAATTTTCATGTAAATCGAATAAAGGAGCCTGTAAATACCATGTAAATCGAATAAAGGAGCCTGTAAATCGAAAAAAGGAGCCTGTAAATTTTCATGTAAATCAAATAAAGGAGCCTGTAAATACCATGTAAATCGAATAAAGGAGCCTGTAAATCGAATAATGGAGCCTGTAAATATCATGTAAATCAAATTAAGGAGCCTGTAAATTTTCATGTAAATCGAATAAAGGAGCCTGTAAAAACCATGTAAATCGAATAAAGGAGCCTGTAAATATCATGTAACTCGAATAAAGGAGCCTGTAAATTTTCATGTAAATCAAATAAAGGAGCCTGTAAATACCATGTAAATCAAATAAAGGAGCCTGTAAAAACCATGTAAATCGAATAAAGGAGCCTGTAAATCGAATAAAGGAGCCTGTAAATATCATGTAAATCAAATTAAGGAGCCTGTAAATTTTCATGTAAATAGAATAACGGAGCCTGTAAAAACCATGTAAATCGAATAAAGGAGCCTGTAAATATCATGTAAGTCGAATAAAGGAGCCTGTAAATTTTCATGTAAATCGAATAAAGGAGCCTGTAAATATCATGTAAGTCGAATAAAGGAGCCTGTAAATTGTCATGTAAATCGAATAAAGGAGCCTGTCAATACAATGTAAATCAAATAAAGGAGCCTGTAAAAAGCATGTAAATCGAATAAAGGAGCCTGCAAATATCATGTAAATTGAAAAAGGACGACTACATTGTAGACCATGTAGTGAGATGACAGACTAAAAGCCTTTTCTGTAATCTTTATTGTTGAAGAAATAACGTGTTGAACTATTCCACCATAGAAAACCTAAAAAGCAGACCTTCTCAGTAGGTTTGCGTCAACACACTGGTCTACAACCACTACACTGTATGAATTCATAACAGGCATGGATACATGCCTTCAAAAAGGGCTTTTAAAAATAGACATTTAAGAAAAGTAATGCAAAAATAACGCAGGCACATTGGTTACACCAACAAGCACCAGCAGCATCACCTAAGCTAATGAATCTACATCTGTGTGATTGATACCGCTTATGGGTATCAAAAAGTGACGACATTAAAAATACACTGTAGTAATCCTTGTGATGCCCTTGGCTATTTATATTGCTTACACCATTGCATGTATTTTATTTTGTTTTTGTTTTGGGATTCGCTTTGTATCTTGAGACCTGTGGAAATAACAAAAAAATGCAAACAGTAAGCAAGTAAAAGGCAACTATGGTGTAATGATCTGAGTTTAACTTAAGAACACCTTTAGACATTTCGGTTCAAGTTTCATATAGCTCTTTCATTCCCTACCCTAGCTAAGAATGCAACATCTTTACTTTGACTAATATTTTGAAGATATAAGGGTGTATCCCCATGCATGTGCTATTCATCAGGTACATCTACATGTACCAACCACAGCCTGAGAAGATAATATGTATAATAACACTTAACTAAATTGAAAATAATGGAAGCGTTAAAAAGTGACCCCATATGAGGTTCTGGGCTATATGTGTATTGTTGGCAAATGACAATATCTTTATCACTACCTTGTAAGACATTGTACAGGATGAAAAGTAGCATAGACTCCTAACATGCATAGGAGTGTAACAATAGATCGAACTATCAATGCATTGCGATTGGAGTGTTCCGATAGCGACGCATTGATCGCAAAATTCAACTATCGATGACAATCGCGATAGTTTAGTTAATTATCGATAGTTAAGTTTTCAAATGATGTCCTGTAGTTCTTTTCCCTTCATTGAAAAATGCCTCTATTGTTCTCTGCTGTACGTTATGTCCATTGTTTTGAAACCAAGTAACAATAATACTTTGTTTTCATTAACAAAGACTTCATTTGTCACCAGGGTCTTGTCTGTGTGCAAAATGGTGGTTCGAATATTATCTCTTCCCCACCCCCTTCTTGGAGAATTGACCGTCACTTTGTCAACAAACATGGCGGTCTCGAAGGCTCATATGGCCAGTCTTTTGAAATCGTACAAAACAAAAAAGGAAAGGCAAGCACACGAGAGCACTTCGGGTTTATAAAAGAGAATAATGGTTCAGAGTTGCATGTACATGTAACTCGTGTCCCAGTAGACTGGTACTAAAATATAGTGGTAATACAACAAATCTGACCCACCATATGTGACAAACATGTTGATAGGTTAATTTTTCTTAAGGACGGTGCCTCCTAATTAATACAGATGTATTTTGTGCAAAGGTTATGACTATGGGGAAAAGGTGCATCTTAGCAAGGGTTATTGGAAGCCCTTGCTAAGATCTGCTGTTTCCACATAGTCTTAAACCACACAAAAAATTTGGTATAAGGGGGCAAATTCCTTAAAAAACCTGAATGGTAATGCATCCTTGACTACTGTCACGAATATACATTTCATAGTCTATGTCTATCTTATGCAATTGAAAGAGCGAATGTATTTGCTGTATGTAGTGTAGTTTGTTGAAGTTGTAGTCACTGTAGTAAGTGTAGTCATGTGTAGTCAGTGTAGTTGGAGTAGTCGGTGTAGTCGGTGTAGTCGGTGTAGTCAGTGTAGTCGGTGTAGTCACCGTAGCCGGTGTAGTCAGCGTAGTCAGTGTAGTCGGTGTAGTCAGTGTAGTCGGTGTAGTCAGCGTAGTCAGTGTAGTCGGTGTAGTCAGCGTAGCCGGTGTAGTCAGTGTAGTCGGTGTAGTCAGCGTAGTCGGTGTAGTCAGCGTAGTCGGTGTAGTCAGCGTAGTCAGTGTAGTCGGTGTAGTCAGTGTAGTCGGTGTAGTCAGCGTAGTTGGTGTAGTCAGCGTAGTCAGTGTAGTCGGTGTAGTCAGCATAGCCGGTGTAGTCAGTGTAGTCGGTGTACTAGTCAGCATAGTCAGAGTAGTCGGTGTAGTCAGCTGGTGTAGTGGGTGTAGTCAGTGTAGTTGATGTAGTCAGTGTAGTCGGTGTGGCCGGTGTAGTCGGTGTAGTCAGCGTAGTCAGTGTAGTCAGAGGTGAGTGTAGTCGGTGTACTAGTCAGCATAGTCAGTGTAGTCGGTGTAGTCAGCGTAGCCGGTGTAGTCAGTGTAGTCGGTGTAGTCGGTGTACTAGTCAGCGTAGTCAGAGTAGTCGGTGTAGTCAGCTGGTGTAGTGGGTGTAGTCAGTGTAGTGGGTGTAGTCAGTGTAGTCATGACAACACTGACCACCCCAACTACACTGACTAAATTAACTACATAGACTACAATGACTACACCTTTAACACCAACTATACTGACTACACCGACTACACGAACTACAGTGACTACACTGACTACACGAACTACACCGACTATGCTCACTACACTGACTTCACCTACCTATATGGACAGCGATTAGATTTGTTATATTCGAGACGGTAGTCATGGATTTATTACCCTGAATATCCTGAGATGCGCAGAATGTATGCGCAGTAACAAAACAAGACACCATCCTTGAGAAGAATTGGAAGCCTTAACCAGAAAGATGTTAACTGGTGCCACTGCTGTACTGCAAATTCACTATTCAGTTGTTCCTGTTTTGTCAAGAATAACAAGAATAACTGTCAAACCTCGACTGAATAAAGACAGCTAGAAGTGAGATGTTGTTTATTTGTTAAGCTTTTCTTTTTGGCCTACTGCCATAACCAGTATATTAAATTTGTAATAAATACACAAATGCAATTGTTTTGGATCATTAATATTAACATAAGGAGATTTAAGAAACACAAGAATGATTTCAACAGCTAAGAAAGTGCTCATATCTAAGCAGCTGAGATTCAAGTACAGTTCTAGTGTAGCCCAACAAACTTTTTTAACTTCACTTTGCAATTACATGTAATGTAATATGTACCTGCTGGCTGTGGTTGGTCCAAATTAAAGTAACTTAAGCTGGAAAGCCTATGGTATGGGGCATGTATGGGGGACACACACATATAATTTGTCATCTTCATCATCTCTTTTTCTCTATCAGTGCATTACATTACATGTTAAATACTATTAAATAATTTGTGACATGCCCACAAAAGGGGAATTCTCCCTCCCAAACCACAATATTGGGCAAGCAATGGTGTCTGATTCATCCGCATTTGGGAGTCAAACTGTCATCCTTATTTTCCATCTTTTTATCTTTACTCACCCTGAAATTGTTCCTTTTACCCCTAAGTATTAATATTTTTTGTCTCAAATGGAATCACACCTACAAATACCAAAAAAAAAAATCATACCAGTCAGTCAATCTAGAATATTATATTAGGTTACCACACATTTTCAAGTGAGGATCCTGGGGGGAAGCGGGGTATTGCCTATTTATGGTTTTACGGGGAGGCTCTGGCCAAAGGTGGTGACTTTTTTTAAGCTCACAGTTTACTAAAGGGTAGGAAAAAATTGTAATTTTAGTATAAGAAAAGGTTACAAAATCAACTGAAAAGTGGACAAGATGGTGGCTTAAGGAAAAGTTTGGGAAAGCATGCCAAATTTCTGTAGAAATGACAACACGAAACACATAAAAGCTTGCAACCTTTGAGTAGCTGAACCAGAACGACTGAAAGTCCGGGGAAAATTAGGCAATTAAAGAAAATTCTATGGTTTTGGTTTATCCTTGAGGTATAGCAAAAGGGTGCAAATTTTGCTCTCGGTACCATTTTGGTAAAAATTAGTATATTAAAAGGGAAGGGTTTGAACCTCCAGACAGAGCCTCTTCGTATGAAACTTTATTGAGTACCCCCCCCCCCCCCCAAGGGTGAGGATGCACCCAATCCGTACTCTTCTTATACAAATTTATCTGGGTTCAGCCTTAAGGTGTAATGAACTTTTATGTGTTATATAGAAAGAGAAGAAAATTATCGACTTACTGGTGAGCTGTTATGTTCTGAAGCAAAAGTGAATCACAAGGAATTGTACATGTATGCCCAGTTTGCTGAGCATACACCCTTACACTAAAAATTTTCTACCTGGCTACCTGGGATCCCAGCATTGCCTTACCAGGATCCCAGCTAACTGGACTAAGATTTTCTTATGTAACTGCAAAGTGTGTGAGGTGTGTTTATGCCAGGATCTCTGCAAACTGAGCCAGCATGGCTAACCAGGCCAGTTTGGCTCATTGGCCTCTTAAGGCCCAGTAATACGAGCAACATTTTCGTAAAACTTTTTGAGCAACAGTGTTGCGTTGCAAGTTGAGATTGTTTCTTACACATATTAACACCTTTTTGCACAACAAATTTGTTGCTTCTACTTTTTGCAACATGAAAATTTGTTATGCGCAGAGGTGGTAATACGTGCAACAAACAATCTCAACTTGCAACACAACATTGTTGCGCGGAAGGTTGCACAAAAATGTTGCCTGTATTACTGGACCTTAAGAGGCCTATGAGCCAACTGGCCTGCTTAGCCATGCTGGCTCAGTTTGCGGAGATCCTGGCATAAACACACCGAGGCATACCGTGTCATTCCTCAGGGCTATGATTAACATGTGACTAATAAAACCATGAACAGTAAGAATTATCTTGGAATGTTCACTGTGCCATGACCGACCAATCAGGTGTAAAATCAATGCAAACCACAAATTTCTTGTATCTGACTGGTTTTCTTTCCCAACATAATAACAGTCCAAAAATAATTCAAGTGTTCAGGGTTTTCATAGTTTTACTGTATTAAGAGCCATAATGCCTAACATGTGTTACGGCGGAGTATAGATCAGTGTTATGGATGAACTTATCTTTTGTTGCTATTAATAATTATTTACTCAAAAAGCAATTGGGTTTCTTTATATGCATATGAACATGTGACTAATAGCTAATTGACAGCCCTTAATTGAAAAGCAAAGTTATCTAAGTAGCTAATGTTGCCCAAAGCCAAAGGGAACTTGGGAGAGAAAACGGCAATTCTGCAGGAATGGGGATTAATGATTATGGAATTCAGAGGACATGGGGGCAAAGTTCTGTCCATAAATTGAAAGTTTAAATCTCAAAAGGTTCTTACAATAACTTATGTGATACACAACTATTAAAGAACATTATTTAAGTTAAATGCAAGACACAAGCATCGAATCAAGGCAATTAATTCAATTCAACGACCCTCTATTTAAATAATACTAAGTCCTCGTGGATTGAGCGGACCGCCTGAGAAATATAACTGAATACAAACATTTACCAACCAAGAGTAAAAAAAACATACCTGAAATGATGTACGAGCCATAGACGAAGGAAAAGTGGTTCTTCTATATTATTTGCATTGAATTTCCATCAGATTGAAAGCCGTTTGCACGTTGGTTTGTCCTATACTAGCTCGCCGACCGTTAAAAAGATTGTGCTGCCTTCCCGAATGAGCACGAATTGTGGTCAGCGGACGTTTACTACTTAGTGTACACGAACGCTAAAAATAACATGCCCTGAAAAAACAGCGTTTTTGCAGTTCTGTGTTGTTTTCACGTAATTAGAGATTTTCCATGAAAATGCTAACTAAATTCGCTGAGCAAACAGTCGATTATTTAACTTGGTGAGGTTAGTTCGCATCGCAATGTACAAGCAGAGGCCAGTAGAACGAAATTCAAAGGGTGTAGCACCTACGTTCGCATGAAATACCTCTGACAAACAGGTTTTAGTGGAAATTCAAAAGGAAAAAACCGTACTTAAAGAGATTCTCGCCTGTGTGTTAAAACAAAACAAAAAAAAAACGAATAATGTAGACTCCTGATTGCGAGAAGGGCTAGTTTCGCAGCGTTTTTGTATCACGCTCAATTTCTTTTGTTTTTGCTTATCCACAATCCTCTTCTAAGCAGTACCGGTACCGGGCAATGTTTTTGTTACGCCCACTTCAAACTGGCGGCCGAAAAACGTTTTTAAAGAAAAACAATCTGTCTTCAAAATTCACAGATTGGTTGGATTTAAATCAATTCTCTGTTGCTTCTCTCAACTGGCACTACCGAAATGTTAGTTTTTAATAATTAACCAAATATTCGTCTACACACAAACTGCGACTTGTTGCTGAAGCCAAACAGTAAAACAGTGCTTAATTTTAAACATGTGAATAGGTTGTTCAAGATAATGAAAAACGCAGATGTCCCCCATCTTGAAGTGGGTGTTAAACACTTAGCTTTGGGTGGGGGGAGGGGGTGGGGAGGAACCCCTAAAATCTCGGTGGGCGATGTGCAGCAAATGTCTTGAAACAATTACACTATTTCGGAGCACAATATGTGATTTTTTTCTACCCTGTTTCAGGCCTGACCCAAAATCTAACGCCCCTTATCAAATCTGTCCCAAAAAGGATCGCAGCTACCTAGGAACTGCTTCAATTTACGTAAAACGTTTGAGAAGGGCCTCAAATTCTCTATATTAATCAAAAGACCATTCTCGAGGGATGAAAATAGTAAAAAGTAGCTTCGTCTAAAGACCATACCCAATAGGCTTCTTTCGTTATATTAAAATTCAGCTTGGTAGCGAGGCCTAGAGGACAAAAATAAAAGAAATTTTACAAGCATGTTTATTCATTTCTTTTGTTTGTGTCCTCTAGGCCTCGCTACCAAGCTGAATTTTAATATATCGAAAGAAGCCTATTCCAGACCATAACTCGAAAACTTTACCCTAATTCAGACCAAAACAACACAAAAATCATTACCTTTGAGGCCGCCCACTCCTATCTGGCTTTTGTGTAGAAGGTTTTTGCAGTCTCCCTTTTTGATTTTCATGTCGTTTACAAGGTTTAGGCAATCTCTCTGTTTTACTTTCTTTCTACAATCTCCCTTTTTTACATTTGTGGGGAGCAAGGTTGGTGTAGCGGTGGGAGCACTTGCCTCGCACCTCTGTGACCCGGGTTCGGTTCCAGTGGTTGGCACGTGGGTTGAGTTTGTTGTTGGTTCTGTCCTTGCTCCGAGGGGTTTTTTAGAGTTCTCCAAATTTTTTTCCCTCCACAAAAACCAACACTTCCAAATTCCAATTCAACCTGGACGTCAAATGTTTACACATGATGTGTGGTCCTCACACTACGACGCTAAATTTGATTTACCTTTTTTTTTTACTTCATATGTTGGATACATATTCTTGAATGTATCCCTTTTCCAACTTACACGCTATTTGCATTGTCTGGCCAGTCTCCCTTTTTCCATTTACATGATTTTGACAGGATTTGGGCCACCAAATTTACATGTTATTTACAGGGTATAGAACAGCCCCATATTTCTCATTTACATGTTCTTTACATGTTTTGTTTAAAAAATTTACAGGATATTTACAAAGAAGATACTGTAAATTTGTTCCCCAAAATTTACATGTTATTTACATGGTTCTTTAAGTTATAAGGGTTAAAGGGGACCACGTAAATCCATTTTTACAACAAATTTACAGCTTCTCCTTAACATGTAAAAAAGCATGCAAATTCAATTTACAAAATGCCAACATGTAAATGTAAATTTACAAAACATGTAAATTAGGATTTGCATGTTGTAAATTACGATTTACATATGCATGTAAATTTTCAACTTTTCCAGTGATCCGAACGCGATGAAGATAACCCATTTAAATAGTCGAATAATTTTTATTTTGTTTTTGTAAATGAGCGCCGTTTCAAGTTCATTCAAGCGAACAGCCAATAATCCAAGGAGATTTAACAAGCCTTGACAGTTAATGACAGGATATGGAAACATTGCAAACACCAAGCAAGACGGCTCGTGAGTAAAATAATCAAGCTGTGCTCAGCCTTTAGAATGACCTTTCGGGCTTGGTTTTACAGAACAGGACAATTCGGAACACTTTCAGGCTTTTTGAGAAACACTTTTCGAAAGCGAACGAGCCAAAAAAAGCCCCGAAATATATTTCAGACGGAAAAGTTTCAGGACTATTTTTGAGAAACGAAAGCCAGTTTATTCCTTCGCGGCTCTGCTTTTAGGCTTGGCTAAATCTATATATTATTGAAGCTCAAAAGATTAAGAGAGGGCAGACGGATCGCCTGAACGCTCAGTTGCTTTGCGGGCAAACGACTAGACGTGAATATATGATTTTGAAATATCGGTGGCGAAATGGAAAAAAAAAATAAAACAGAGAGCAGGCGGATCATCTGAGCTCTCAGTGGCTTCACGGGCGAGTCACCTATGAAAACTATCAAGCGAATATAAGTTGCCAAGGTAAGATATAAGCTAGATTATTATGAGGTCAATACTGTGTTCGACAGAAAACGACAAAAAAAAAAGATAAAAAACAACCAACAAACAAACAAAAACTCAGGTGTACCCAAGTAATGCGGACTGAGTTTAATGGTGCGAGCTGGGGTTAATATTCCGTTTCCATAACATAGTTCTCAGCACTCCCCGCCAGAATTTGAAATTTGTTACAGTGTGATAATACGAGAAAACCTTATGAAATCATTCCTTCGGTTTTTGTAGTTCGTAATTGACTTCATCGGCAATTGGTCAAATACCATATTTCATGAAGAAAATTGCGATGACAAGGACGACAAGGGCATTGCTGGGAGCGCCGCTAAATTCCAGAGTAAAATATACAAAATGGGTCTTTGACACGCCCGAGAGTCCGTACACATATACTACGTTGAATTCCGTTGAATCTTTGATGACTTGCTTGTAATGAAATAAATCAATGCTACTTGTATACGTTCAACTTACCAATGTTGAGTTTGCTCGGCTTACCACTGAAAAGCAACTTACTGGTCGATTATGTGACGGATTGTAAAGGACAACCATCTCGTGTGCTGTAATTAGTAACGCCATCATTGCGATACAAAGATGCTAAACCTCTTTATCTGCTTTATGCTATGACAGTTTTGTCAAGACGACCTTATGGGATCATAGGCGTTGAAGTAAAAAACGACTACATTTGCGGTGTAGCAATAAAAATACCATTAATAGAGGGACTTGGACTTCCCGACTATGGAACGCGATAATAGAAAACTGCAGCGTGACAAACGCAATACAATCATTACAATGCTTGATTTTTTTTTAAACTACACCTTATTATTTTAGCAACACAGGAAAATCTTTAAACGTCATGTTTGGTGGAGTTTATCGGTTGACCGAGTCAATCTGAGTCCGAGTCAAATAAGCGAGTCAATAGAAAATTTCCCTTAATAATAATGAATAATAATAAAAAAAAAATTTTGAAATTACATCTTACATGTGCTTTACTAGATGAAATCCACTCACAGGCAGGACAAAAAACTTTCTTTCCTCCGTTGGTGTACAGTTCGTAGCTCGGACCACTAGATTTTTCAAAAGTACTGGTCCTAATATACGAGAAAAAATTACAACGTCACGTGAATACTTTCGTGAATCTTTTTAGAATTTTGTTTGCAAAAATACCTTAAATCACAGTATCAAAAAAGTTGATTTTGTAATTTAAGTGAAAAAAGTATGCATTTAGGCGAATGAGATTTTTATTTAAGTTGTGTTATCAAGTGACATTCCAGAAACTATTTTCACAGGGTCGGCTTTGATTTCACAGAAGAATTTATGTAAATCGCTGAGGTTTGAGAAAGGTAGAAAATTCAAGGGAAAGTTGTTTGATTCATGACAATGCAATTTTCATTTATAAAATTTAAAACCGTTTTCATTTCTCGCGCTATTTGCATGACGTTCTAAAAGTAACTTATAATGTGAAGTAACTTGCTCAGACCGTTAGGAAAAAAAATCGTTTACCTTTAACATGTAACTTTGGTCACATATGACTTTGCTTTTGCTTAATTATTTTTGACATAAACGTTGCCCTCAAGAGCTTCCAGTATTTATGAACTCGAAAACGAGCAAATGTGATAATTCCTTAAGCGGAACATTGGAAAGAAATTCGAGTTAAAGGAGAAATGAAGGCTAGGCTCTTTTGTGGTTAGCCGATAAACTGACTCGGCTATTTGACTCGGACTCATGTCTTACTCAGACTCAGGTTTGACTCAGGAAATGGATTTACTCATGTTGGTGTGAAATAGTTACTTTTTTGTGATTACTGTTGTAAGGGAAAGAAGTAAATGTTAATCACCCTTTAACTTTTTTTTCCAGCTCCAGCAGTGAATGGTAACTACTCCGAGTGGAAGGAGGCTGCTGCGTGCACTGTGACGTGTGGAGGAGGAACAAAAATACTTAAACGAACCTGCACCAATCCCCCGCCATCCAACTGTGGAAAACACTGCAGTGACCTGGGACCAGCTGAAAAGACAGTCCCGTGCAATGAAGAATGCCGTGAGTGAAAACACCTTCTATATGATATTTTTTTATTCACTCTCGGAGCGGTTAAATATTCGCATAATGCAACATCATGCCTAGTGAACAGCCCAAAAGTCTGGTGAATGCATATTCACACTTTGTAAATGATACCACTGTAAACGCTGTTTACACTCAACCCATGCATTGTATCTGGCAGTGGTAGCAGTGTGTTACTCTCCGCCACAAGCATAATTAATAACTGTCTGTTCCTTCTGCAAGTCAAGAATTACACGGAAAATTGTACACGTACAACGTAAAGTGCCAGTGAATCACTCTCAAATTATTTTCTTCAAAACTAGCAAGACGCAGTCTAGCGATCATCAAAACAATTTGAAAAGGTTTGTAAAGGTAAAACATTTGAGAAAACCGGAAATCTCTCACCTTATCAACGTCCATCATGCATAAATGTCCGCCAAAATCCGCTTCAATGCTCGTTTAGTGCCGCTGACTACGAAAAGGAATATTTGTTCAAGGTGAACTTAGAAAGAAAAACACGGCCGTCTTAAAATGAAAAGAAAAATCTTAATCACCGAACGCTGTGTTTTTCTAATTGCTAATTGCTCAGGAATGGCCTAATCCTAATTGGTTCGTAATAAAATATACGTAATATTTTAATGACCAGCTCCCAGTTGGCTTGTTAGCCCAATTGGTTAGAGCGCTGCACCGGTATCGTAGAGGTCAGGGTTCGAATCCCGGCAAGCCTGTTTTTTTCAGGTTTTCTTTTCGCAACTGCACAAGTTGCGTTAATAACTTCGAGGATCCTCTTTACATTTATTTCTCTATTCCGCAGTTCAAATATATAAATTTCATATATTCACAATTTCATCTTCATCTTTCCCGGGTATAATACGAACCAATATAATGACCAGCTCCCAGTTGGCTTGTTAGCTCAGTTGGTTAGAGCGCTGCACCGGTATCGTAGAGGTCAGGGTTCGAATCCCGGCAAGCCTTATTTTTTCAGGCTTTCTTTTCGCAACTGCACAAGTTGCGTTAATAACTGCGAGGATCTTCTTTACATTTATCTGATTCAGCATTTGCCAGTTTTGTTTGCAGTTCATATTCATAAATACAAAACGAAAAAGTCGATACAGTGGAACCCCGGTTTAAAGTCTTCGGTTTAACGAACTATATTCTTCAGTCCGTCCTAAGTTCAGCCAAATGTATGGAGCAAAACCCGATATAATGAACGTCGGTACAACGAAATCCTCGATATAACGAACACAAACCAAGTGCCCAAACTTAAAATCTACCCCGAAATAACGAACAAATTGCATCACGAGACTGAAATTGACTACCCATCAAAGAGCATTTTGAATGACAGCTGCTAAATCAGTTCACAAGGCGATATTTTCTCACGATTGGTCAAGTTGCTTACGATTAAAGCAATTTCAGCACAATAGAACTCTTAGGTCAAGTGCAGCTATGCAGTGAGAAATCCTGTTAGTGTCACATGCGTACCAAGATCAAGCTACCAAGAGTTTTAATAATTTACCAGTAAGCATTAGAAACTGTTTTATTATATAGTAATCAATTTTCAAAGATTACTTTTAACTATTCAATAAAAAGGGCCAAGGATAACTTCGAGCTTAATTAGCTATTTTATAAATGCATGCATACATTATTATAGATACAAGTATAAAATAGCTAATATATTTACTTTATTTCTTTTTTTATACATTTCTATTCTTCTTTTATATTTGAATGTTTTTTAAACTGTATTTTATGCACATGAAGAGCCACTCGGTTGGAAATACCGCAAAAAAATCATTATTATTATTATTATTATTATTATTATTATTATTATTATTATTATTATTATCATTATTATATTTGTACTTCGTTAAATCGAGGTTCCATTGTACCAGGGTAACACGGAAAACCTTAAAAATCTAGAGCAAAATTTATTTTTTAACTCGGCATATTTCCAACGAACACTTTTCATTTAACTAATTTATCAGCTTGTCTTTTAAGTCGCCATGTTCCTACCAATAAAGCACCTCCACCGTTATCCACATAAATCGAGCGCGATTCCTTGATTCGCTCTGACGAAGGGGTACCGCTTGAAACGTCAGCTTTCAATTTCTCTACGGTGGCCAATTTACCATATCGACTCAGTTGATAAATCCAAATTTTTGTGTTACAAAATCTTCGTCATATTGCAGTTTGGCTAAAACGTATTTGCTTTAATTTAAACTGTGTTACCTCGCACCACTCAACATTCGGTTTAACCGTGCAATTCTTTATCCGGATTTGAACGATTTATTATATAATCTCGTGATTTAGTATCTGGATGCAACACTGTTGATCCATTTAACCTTAACACCTTCATTAAGAGGGTGACATTTATTCGTTTTATCGGGGGTAGACTTTAAGTTTGGGCTTGTAGATTTTGTTCGTTAGAGCGGGGATTTCGCAATACGGAGATCGTCCTTTGGAAATTCTATTCAATACATTTTAATGTAACTTTTGCAGTAGCCCCGCAGCTCTTAATAACTTCTAATTTCATTGGACCTTGGTATCACGCAGCTCTATTGTTTTCGGGGCTAGGGTCCATTGTTTTGTTGTTTGGTGTATTGTTTTCTCAGCAAATCAGAGAAGACCTTGTAAGAGCTGCGACATCGCCCACTTTTGCCGGACTGAAGAATATCGTTCGTTGTACCGGGGAGTTTGTTATAAAGGGCTCCTTACATCAGGGTTCACCGACTATATTGTTGTAGGGTTTTAACTCTGTTAAATTAATTAAATAGCTCAACTAACCATATATATATTTCCCCTAAGAGCGAGTAAACAATATGTCACGTCGGCAGAATTTGTGAAATACGGGCTATTAATAACTTTGTTATTACCTATTCTTCAGATGCCCATGAAGAGGCAAGTGATTGTCTCTTTGTATCTCATCAAATCGGCCAAGACTCACCTCTATGCGGTTCTTCCGTTCGGCCATGCCAGACTCTTCATCAAGCACTACGACATGTTAGTGACGGAGGAAAGATTTGTCTTGATGGAAGGAACAGTGAGTCACATCCATACAGATGTCTTCCAATGAATGCTACAGGGGAAACGAAGATATATGTAATGGAAAAAAGTATAGAAATACGCGACTGGTTCTGTAAGGCGCATCTTTACTGCCTGTTGGCCTTTAGACGTGCAGGAAATCGTATACTAAGGCTAATTCTCTTAAACCTGGTATTCCATAACTATGGAGCCATTCTAAACAATGTGACCTGTTTGAATGTCACTATATCGAACTGCAGCTTTATTAACTGCAAAATGGCCGTTGGTGTTGGTCAATTACCATCTACAGTCTGTCGGAAGTCTTCCCTCGTAATCACTGATACTGAATTTTTGTACAGTAGAAACTACTCTGTCTATGTCTATTTGTTTAACGAACTTTTTCTTATTACGATCTCGAGATGTGTTTTTAAGGGCAAAGTAGGACGGTTTAAAGCAACCTCTGAGGATAGACTAAGTGAGGGTGACGTTTACATTAAGTCAGAAACCTTTAGAAACAGAATTCATGTACACGGCATCATAAGTGATTCTACTTTCCGAGATCTCGCCCACGGGTACAATGGCTTTGCGTTGTCATTCAACATCAAAAATATTTATTCCACATGAAAAGTCGTGAAAAACAGCTTTTTTCTAGGAGGTAATGAGACGCTAGGTACGGGAGATGCAATAAGATTTCAGGTGAAAACAGCTGACGGCCATTCACCGCTACCGACCGTTTTAAAAGCTGCAGTACTTCTTGTAAACGTCACCTTTCAAGGATTACACGATAGCGCAATTTATGTAAGCTATCAATAGAATGTTCGAGGGTACATTTTTGTGAGGAACTGTAAGTTTGTGAACAATTATCAGTTTGTATATCGATTGCCTGAACGAGCGACTGTACAAATCGAATTTGAAGACGAAGATCCTCCAAATTCATGCCTGAAACTGCAAAACAACAGCGAAATCGTACAGAAAAACACAACACAAATACCAGTGATATTCGACAACAGCATCTTTGTAGATAATGTCGGTATCGCCGCAGCCTTGAGCTTATTAAACGGAAACGTTAGCTTTAAAAGCTGCGTTTTCAAAGATAACAAAGGTTTGACTTTGGGAGGGCATGTTTATATGAAAACGGGTTACGGGAGGATTAACGTTGTCAACAGCACCTTCATCCAGACACATTTGAATGATGGAGTTTATAATGCAAAGCAACGCCAAATCTCAAGTAATGGATGTTTCCTGCATTCTGAGAGCGCTGGCCCGATCATCATTACAAATTCTTCCTTTACGGCAAACGTCAGCAGGCAATTTATACCAATCTTTGCAGCTACAAAAACCAGCTTGATAAAAGTCGATGCTACCTCCACCCTTCGATGCCCGTCTGGGAAGCGGGTCAAACTGGATAAAATGGAAAACACAGAGGGCTTTGAGTTTACTAAGGGGAGCAACACGTGTTGGATGAAAGTCAATTTCGTCAATTTTTTTCTGCGAAGAGTGCCCTGATGAGTTTTACAGTCTGCAGAGCGGACTGACGACTGGTCTTGATATTAACAAGGGAACTGGATGCCTCAAATGTCCCTACGGAGCATCGTGTGAAAATGGAAACGTTAAAGCCAAAGAGAACTTCTGGGGTTTGAACATTTCAACAGATCCTCCAAGTCTGCAATTTTTTCCCTGTCCCATAGAATACTGCACCAGTCCAAGTGGTAACAAGTCAGGCGTGTTATGTGGCGAGTGTTCTGATGGATATAGTGAACCCGTTTTCAAGCCTCCTATTTTCTCAAAGATGTATCAAGAGACTCTTTGGTTTAAGAAGACGCCAGTAAACACCTGTGTACATCCACTGCCACCCAAAGAAGTTGACGAGAGAGATTCAGGATATTTGAAGATTGTCTTTTATTTTTACCAAGTAGCTGAGCTGGTGATAATAAAGTCCCCAGAGAAAGTTCTTCACATAGTCCCATTTATTCCACCTGTAATTGCCTTTTTTAATTTCCAGGTAAAGACATTAGACGTCGGCATTGGTTGTCCATTTCCTGGACTCAATGTTGTTACCAAACAACTCTTTCTCTGTTCAAAGTTCCTGGCAACATTAGTTTCCATCGGAGTCATCTATGCCATACATCGAGCCACAAGTAAGACAGGGTACATCTCTTCACCATCACTGACATTATACCTTGCTGCTGCTTTGGAAATACTGTTGCTTGGATACAAGAGGCTGGCAGGTACCACTCTTAAGGCATGGATTGGCGTCTTTTTGTAGACGGAAACATTCAGTGTTGGCAGTGGTGGCAGTACCTGATGATCGCCTTCATAGTGATGTTCGTCATTCCTCTCATCTTGGTTCTCTTCTGGGGATCACTCATGCTTGCCAGAAACAAATTGTCAGACAAGGAATTCTTGATAGCTTGTGCATTTCTTTTGCCTTGTCTTCTTGTATGGATCATTCGGCAGTCTAAGAAAACAAAACCCCAGGATATGCTCTTCATAGAAAATAGTCATGATGCTAAAGATTCTGTACTGGGAAAGCGTACTGACTGGTAGAAGGTTGATCCTGCTGACTATCCATACCTTCGCCGCCGATTCCATGGTACGATTTGTCTGCCTCAATTGCGCATGCCTCTTGATTCTTGTCCATCACCTCGCGCTGAGGCCATTTCGCGATCGCCAAGCCAACAGTTTTGAAAGCCTTTCGCTGATAAGCCTGGTTGCTATTTGTACGTTCAGTTTGGCAGAAGTCACTCATTTCTCCGAGGGAACAGAGCCCACAGGACCCAGTCAAACCTTCTTCCGTGCTCTGCAGTGGATCGAGATCGGTCTGCTCAGCCTTGTTCCAGCTGCAGTGTTCATTCTTGTAATGTTGCTGCATTATCCCAAGTGCTCCGTTTGATGTATCATTGCATCAGATTGCTTCCACGTGTACCTAGTGTACTTTGTTCGTTTGCAACGCAGTCCAAATGTTTCATTCGAGATCTATTTCCGCGTTGTTTATCGACTCCGCGACAGCTCTTACTTCAGTGGGACTCCGACGAACTGCTAACTGCTGCATAAACATATTTTAAAGCGGCATTTATAATCTAATTTTATTCTGTTAAAGGGAGAGTGTAGACGATACAGTGTTAACAGAAACTGTAAGCGTTTCCATCCGCAGTGATAAAGCTCTTCTGATGTACTGGCTGAATAGTCGCTAAACGAGGGAAAGTTTTGTCTTTAATTTTTAAGGTGTGCGGATATAAAACTCATACGAAGTTGAGTTCAGTTAAATTTTTGTTAGCTCTCAAAAATGGCGTGTTTGCTTTATCAGTTGCTTGCTTATTGAAAACTGAAATTTTGCAATCAGAGTTAACCACATGTACTGAAATTATTTGTTGTTGTTTGGTATGTTAAGCTATGATATTTAACCGCATACATTTTTATTCATTCAAGTACTATACAGAAAACGCCAACGTGTAGTTGTAGACAAAGGCTTTGCCTGATTATTATGATAAACGTGTACATCTAGGGATGTGTGCATGCGAAAAAATAGCTAAGATTTTATGAAAAGATGACTGTAATGATAACTTCCGCTCAGGTTGTCGAAACGTCACCACAAAATGTCCTCCTCAGGACTACACTCACCCAGAAATTCATGCTTCAACGACTTATGATTTGACTCCTGGGTTCACCTTTTAATGATAGTCAACCCCAGAAGAGAACGGGGAAAGTTGTTTTTCTAGCCGATCAAAGACGTTAATCTCGGTTGAAAAGTGGCGCCAATTTTTGGGGGGACTAGAGACAAATGTAACGGTGTTGACGTACGTAGGAACGTTGACTGGCTGGTTTGTTTTTTTTCCTCTAGAAATCGATGTGTCGAGCAGTGGTTTTGAGATGATGTAATTCTCGATCAACTCCTGGCGTCACCTATGACTTTTTGTCCTTCCAAATAGGGGTTGATACATTATGCCGGCATAATTTCGAGCATAATACTGTAGGTGGAGTATTGAGCATAATGCCGGCCTAATAGTACTATTTTGCCGGTATAATACTAACATTTCGCAATATAACACTCGTGTTTTATTTTTGAAGTTAATATTGTCCGTTTACTGAATAAAAAATGTAAAGTGAATTCAATAAGCAGTGACCAGGGATATACGTACTGATTTCATAATTTGGTAATTACAAGATCTTGTGTAGAGGTTTTTCGCTATTCTTATTTGAATGTTATCTGTTATTCCTGAGTTCAGTGGCTTACTTTTGCAATTTAATTAGTTATTTCTTACCCTTGTATTTGAAGTCACTTAGTCACGTTGTTAGATCAAGGACAAACGGTTTCAACATTATCCAACATTGTTGAATAGATCTTTGTTGTGACGGAAGCTGAGCGAGGTGGCCAAACGAATTCAACATCTCGATTCAACATCGTTCAACGTTGTTGAAGTAATACAGCTACTTCAATTAACGTTGTCGGAACGTCTATGCGATAAGAGCGCATGGCGATGTGGGTAATTTATTAATAAACTTGCCAAACTTAGCTCTGGCTCACACCTACAGAAAATAAACCAGGAAGGCAAGTTTCTATGGTACTTCCACACATCTTACGGCAGTGGCAACCGTGAAATTACAACCCCATGACAAGAGATTTACAGCTACCCATACTAACTTTCGGTCTTGTCGCGTAAGCTCGAGGCTTGAAAACCGACAACGTTAATTGAAATAGCTGTATATCAAACACAAGAAAGGCACAAGAAAGATTGCTCCATCGAGGTGCAGCTGAGTTTTTTTAACCGACTTCGAGGTGTTGGATACCTGGTGAAACACTCTTTGAAGTGTTTGATATTAATAGTTTCTCAAACCCTTCATATTTCTTAGAGAAATTCAAAGCAAAAGTTTGCAAAACTCTGTCCTAACCCTAACACCCTAACCTTAACCCGTCACGATAGTGATTTCCTTTGTTTTCTCTGAATTCAACTTGTTGAACGCGTTTGACCATCAGGTTAATGAAGTTGAACTTTGTTTAAAAATTATGTAAGTTTCCTGTACGTGCGTTTATGCAGGTGCATAACATTTTTGCAGGTTTCAACCTAACGAATTTAACATTGTTGTTCACACCTGATAACAAAAGAAATGTTGGATGGTGTTGGATCAAATTGATGACGATGAAATTTCGTTCTACATCATCCAACGTCAGTGTTGAACCTTGATAGATGAAAATGTTGCATCCGTTTTTCCGGGGAAAAATATTATGGTAAATCTTCGTAAGTTTTGTTACAATCCTCTAGTATCTTGATTGTGATGACAAAATAAAGAGGGTGCACGCAGCAGTTGTAGTTACTTCCTAAAAAGACAAGAGCTTTGTCTTCGGTTGAGCGGGGGGAAAGTTAGGGTGGATTCATTTTCAGCATACACGTATGGCTGTCGCTTTGGCACGTGCGAATTTTCTATTGTTTTTGGCTAAAAAACAAAAGACAATTCCCACGCGCTTAAGGACAGCTATACACGTTTGCTGCAAATGAATTCACCCTTAGAATAGGAATTTCAAAAGTATCCAGTTCGATTTCGTTAAAAGAATGCAAACATGTTTATCTGTCAGTTTTGCTTCAGGAAAACGATTTTCTATTGCAAGTTATTCTTACATCTTTGAGAAGCGGAAATAAGCATTGAAACCTCGTCCAGTTCCCGGATATGCTTCACCGCGTTGCTTTTCATGTGACATTATTTATCTGTTGACTGTGCTTAATTTCGCGGTACTTAGCAATTCTGTGATTTAGTGATTTACATGGACAGCTTCCGGACGAGTGCAAAATATTACAGCAATCCACCAGAAAAGACTGTCACTTTCACTTTTGTCTTGATGTAAACACCACCCACACGATCAGTTTTATGCGATTTTTGAAACCAGACTAAGGTAATAGCAGCAATAAAAATTTCGATGACGTGGAAATTGCAAGAAGTAACTGTTTGGATCTAATGATTGAGATAAAAAACCCAAGGTAAATTTTTGCTCGCACACTCCACAGAGAATAATAGTTGAATACGCGAAGACAACTGAAATCATTTCTTTGCTTGGGTAATTTTATGTATCATGATCTCCAAGCAGCCCGATTTAATAGTTGTGTTTGACTATAAAGGATATTAAAATTTAGCATTTTAAAGATTTCCCGAATATTGTACGAAAGCACGTTTTCAGCTCGAACCATCAAATAAAGATGTATTTTTAGACAAGCGGGCATTTTCTTTAGAGTAAGTCGCTCCAAGGCTATACATGTAGTGCGATTACCGGCAAGCGTTACTTAGTTCTTGCTCCCTTTGACGTACGCTCAGAAGAAGCAGTTCCTTGGAATAACCTCCATTTTATGTACCAGTCAAATTGAAGCTTCAACATCCCCCCCGGCATACCCCGGGCATTTGACTATGATTCGTGCCCGGGGAGGGGGAAATTTGAACGTTGCCTTGAAAGGGTGGGGCATTTGAACCATATTTATTTATTGTTCTAGCGTAATACGCCTGTGAGGTTTTTCGGCTTTTGCAGGATTTGACGGATTTCCACGATAGAATTTCGCCTTTGTTAGTGAATAATTCTTTCAAAAGGGGCTTTAAAAGAAGTTTGAAGGTGTCATTACGGCATATCTCACTCTGAATTAAAAGCGTTAACAGTGTTTGATTGAAGACAAAATTTGCATGTCTTTAAGGAGAGGTATTTCAGTACTAATTGGTGGGGCATTTGAACAGCCTTTTTGCCCCGAGGGGAGGGAATTTGAACAAGCCAATCTTCAAAAGTTCAAATGCCCGGAGGTTGCCCGGGGGGATGTTAAAGCTTCAATTTGACTGGTACATTAATTATCTGTGAAGAACTGGGTATTTTTTGCATTTTTTTTTTTAGAACTAACGAGTCACAAATCTGAAGAGACAAAACAAGGACTCTCCAAGCCGATTCGTATTTCAATTATAACAGCTGGAACAGTCCTCCTTGTTGTAGCCATTTCGCGTGCAAGAAAGTACTGTCTGTAAGTTGAATCGGCCGTTAACAAGATCCCGTTATTCGATCCCCGGGAAGGGGCTACATTTTGTACTTTCCCGTGGGGGATTTCTGCATCTGTTCTTTTTGAGACCAGAATACATTTTTTTTTCACCTCAGTTCAGTCCTTACGGCCAAATTTATTACGTCTCAGTCTTTTACAGGCCATTGACCATGAAACAGCAAACAAGCGAACAAACAAAAAGCAAACAAACAAACAAACAAACAAACAAAAAATACCTACTTTAGGAACAGAAGACAGAAGATATCCTACTTCAGTTTAAAATGCCATGCAAATCTATAGCCCTCGTAAAACTCCTTCTTTCAGTGTTATGAATGCCAAATTACAACTTGGGATTAGTTTTTAGTTGCCAACTCCTCGTCCGCCATTTTATTTTTGCTTCAGTTCTCGTTTGCTTGGACACGTGGTCCCAACGTTTTGATCTGGAGCTTAAACAATGGATTCGTTACGACGCGCGTGTGTACCTTTTTATATATATTCTGGACTGATGAGGACGTCACATGAATTACGATTAACGTCCTACTTTCCTGACAGAAAGTCATGTAGGATCCACCATCTTAGATTTCTTGATTTCTCCTAAAATTTAGGAAACCCCCAGAACGATATCAAAAGAAGTTGAAGCCAAATGGAAATGTTACTGCCAAAAGCTTTTTTTAAATTAAAAACAACAAAATGTATTCTGTGAAAACATCGAAGTGCGTAAGCGACATGTTACCCAAACTATTCTTACAAGAGGCTGGCTGCACTCGAGCAAGTTTTCTTTGACAAGTTTTACATCAGTTTGTGTGTAAAGGGTGAACAAGTTGTACGTGTTATCCTTGACGAGGTATATTTGCTCATGTAAACGATTGACAATCTTCCTTGACAAGTCATCCTTGTAAACGCAGCACACGAGTAAGTTTTCCTTGACAAACGTTTGACTTAAGTTTTCCGTAAGTTACAGTTGCTTGTGTAAACGATTGACAAGTTCTTCGTGATCGCGCAACAATCTCTTTACACAAGCAAGTTTTTCTTGACGAGTTTGTTGTCATTTTTTGCTTGTTTGGGTGTAAAGGCCGGGTAAGTGAAAGTTTTTTGTTTTGAGGTATCTTGACAAAATATATTTGTTTGAGTAAACAATTGGCAAGCTTTCCTAACCAAAGCAAGTCTCTGGATTGAAACCTGATTTGCAAAATTTTGAAGAAGGGGAAGGGAAACCTGTCAAACTCATTGCACACACGAGAAAATGAAAATTGTCAACAATTTGTTCTCATGAGCAAGTTATAAGCTTAACAAGATTTTCCTTGAGAAGTTCCATTGCTCCCAAACTTGGTTTGCCTGATTTCGAACAAGAACACTTCTCAAAAAAGAATCGACCAAGACACAAGTCGCGTTCATGCAGATAAGCCCTAGAAAAGTATTTTTAAAATAAAGCTACCTACCTACCTACCCATCATGTCCCATCTTTTCCTCTGTCTGGATAATAGGCCCGGAAGGCACAACAATAGTCTCGGAAAAAAAAAAACAAAGTTTGAAGTAAAATTTAAATTCATTGTATTTTGTCGAAGCTCATGCAAGGCATCTGATCAAAACATGCTCTCATGAGAATGAGATAATACAACGTTGCTTTTGATAACTCACAGTCGTCATGACGGTTGAAGCTAAGGCACCACGAGTTTGTTTCTATGTGTAATACTCAGATACCCCAGAAAAAGTTAAAGATGTTTGCTCAATAACAGCGACACATAAGCGGGGCAGGATTGCCCTCAGAATTTCTCCTTCGCATTCGAAGCCGTCTTCGTTTCTCATCAGGGCATATATGGATTGTAGATACACCAGCCGCGTTAAGAGGTTTATTTACTAAATCGACAATCCTCTTTTTTTTCAGTACAAACATTTAAATAAAATTACCATCTGTAAAGCGTCATTGGACAGGGATAGAAATGGCGCTCTATAAATAAAGTATTATTATTATTATTATTATTATTATGATGAAAAGGGAAACATTACTGCGTCTTTCAATACGTCAACTTAAAAGTGGTCACGTTTTTCATTACGTCAATTATCGCAGCGGGTCCTTAAAAGTTCAGTTCAACGGGGTAAAATGGTAAAGTTCGTGCACTGTGATTGGTGAATTTTTGATCGACTTTGTCGGTTTTTGTTCGCACGGTTCGTCGGTTGTCTTTGATTACAATTGTCAGCAGTAGAAAACAAAATCGTCAGTTGGGTTTTGAAGTTCAGAATCACAAGCTACCTCCATTGATCTTCACCGAACTCTGCCCCTTAGACTCATTTAAACATCTCATTAGCTGTTTTAAAAAATCACAAACCTGCACCCTAGTTAAATCAACACTATTTTCTTTTATTATTTAGTTTTGCTAACCCCAGCCAATAATACTCAAAGTTAAGGGGTAGGCTTTTTGCAATAAATGTTTGCGTTTTATGGAAAGGCGCAATAAATCCTAAGAATAATTTTAAAAAAATCGATAATCATGGTATTCTCACCAAGACGTGTAACCTTGAAATAGCATTCCGAAATTAAGTAAAACGTTAAATGGCTTCACTTATGTCGAATATGTATCAGGGTTACTGTAGGATTTTGTTAACAAATAACATATTTTAATTTTTTACTTCAATCTATAAATTTTCTATTCCCTACTTTCTATTTATTACTCTATAAAAGACTACTTGTTGCTCACTAAAAAATATTAGGCTGTGATTAGATCCGAAATCGGATTTGTGTTCTCGGAACGTACAGATTCTTCACCACCAAAAGTACGGAAAATCTGAAAAAGGATCATTCGTTATGACAACGCAAGTGGAGGCCAACATAATCATTATTGAAACTGTACAAAACGAAGATTTCTCCAGTATCGTCCTTTTTACAATGCCAGTACCTCTCGTGATCCGTTTCTAGATTTCAGTGCAAAACGAAAAATCCGTTTTTGGATTCAAATAATCCTGATTTGGATCCCCCACCCCCCCCCCAAAAGTAATAATAAATAAAAAACAAAAACACCCTTACTTTGACTTCTTTTTTGTTGTCTTTCTCCTTGTATACCCCGTCCTCTCCCTCCCTCCTTTATTATCCGTTCCAGCCCTTTCTCTCTCTGCCAATGCGTTGCCTCACACAAGAAATTTGACTTGTTATTGATTTTCTTTTGTCAATACCGTTGCTTTGAACTTCTGAAGCTTACCGTACCCAGAAAAACTCAAAATGGAAAACAAAGGGAAACTACGGAGGAAAAAGCGAAAACTCCAATCGGAATGTGATCTTGCAACTCGTAAATTGTGTTTCGGCGAAAGCTGTTGAGTGACACTAAATTTGAGTATGACGGTCAATGAAAACTTCTGCTCCCGTTCTGCGGAATGGTCACTTTTTATAACCAAACAGCCAAAACAAAGGGGCGGACTTCGGAAAGGATTACAAAGGGACTTTCCCTATTGGGTTATTGTTAAGTGTGATCACGTAGGCTGACCCATTGAAGTGCTTGTCTGCCGTAAAAAACAGAATGAATAATCGACGAGCCAGACGCTCTTAACAACCAAAAATTACCTTGGGATCCCTCAGAGATACGTGTCTTTAAGACACGTATCTCTGCGTGAAGCTCAGTAACTTACCATTCCAATGTAACTAAATCTGTTTTGATGATCGTTTCTGTTCCACTAAGGCGTTAATTTTCGCGCGAATTTGAAATAATCTTTAAGCGGGAAATTCTTTATTGCTTGTTTTAATCGATTCTACTGTTATTCATGGCGTTTGAGAGATACATAAACAGGTTTTAACTGCGGTGTGACAGGAAATCCCTTAAAAACGTATAGCCTTGAAGAAGAAAAATTTAGGCTGTTGACCACGCGACGGATCTCCATCGGCAAGTCGAAAAACTACACTCTACTCAAGCACACTGTCCTGGCGTTAGTTATACTGCAAAATAATTAAAAATTACATCCCGCTTCACTCGATCGGCTAAGCTTGAAACGAGGATATCAACGCTGAAATACTACGTGAAATTATCAGCCGCTTAAATTTCTTCCAGACGAGCTAATATTATCCTTTTCCGGTAGGAGATTTATACCGCGTTTACATATTCCGTTTTTGCGACGATGAGTTCCTTCTGCCATGAAATAGTAAGACAAAGACTGAATTTTACCGACATAGGATTCTGGACCAGTATCTAGACTACAAGCAGTCTCTTTTCACTCAAGAATAGTCAAGCAAAAAGAAAACCCTGACATGTCGAACATAAACATGCTCATAACGAACGCATCACGTTTTCACGCCGCAGGCGATTTTTGCGCTCGCTCGCGTCTCTCGCGTGTCCTTTGTGCTATGTCTTCTTGTGTACTATCCGGTATCATATAAAATAAATACAGAGCGAACCAAAATAAACTCGCACCGGAATAATTATAAGCACCTCCAATTTTATTCTGGTTCCAACTTGCGAAATACGGACAACATTCGACAGCGCAGAGCTCCTGACTAACTGAAGTGTTTGGGGGTTCTCTTGGTGCGCTGAGAATAGGCACAAGCATCAGAAAAGGGAAATATTTAGTCAAAAGAAAACAAAGTGACCATTAAGCAGGCGGGCGTGAAATACACAGGCTTTGCGTTTCATAGTAAAATAAGGCAATAATTCCAAACCGTTTTTTGAGGGGCTTATCTTTGAGGTAGGATTGTTTTTGGGGGAGGGGGGTTATTGATAATAAGACAAGAATCATTTTTTCTTCATTAAATTGGAGGGCAATTCTTCAGAAAAAGTACGGAAAATGTGTGACTTTGTTCTCGGAAGTGCCTAGGCATACAGTGATGCCAGGACTCCAACTTGGGTAAACCAGAAAGGATGTACGATATTTGTCTAAAATTTTGTCTCAAAATGTTTATTATGTTGCATATCCCAGAACTGCAGAAGTACTCAGGCATACGGTGATGCCAAGGACTCCAACCTGGGTGAACCAGGAAGATATACAGCATTTCTCTTAAATTTTGTATCAAAATGTTTATTATGTTGCATATCCCAGAAGCGCTCAGGCATAAGTTGATGCCATGGACTCCAACCTGGGTGAACCAGGAAGATATACAGCATTTCTCTTAAATTTTGTCTCATAATGTTTATTATGTTGCATATCCTAGAAGCGCTCAGGCATACGGTGATGCCAAGGACTCCAGCCTGGGCGAACGAGAAAAGGCATTCAAATGCGCGTGTCAACTCAATTATGTTATTTTCACTACAGAGTGTATAACAGGGCTTCTTGTTTACTTGTTTATTTTCTTACGAAAGAGTTCATAGATGTTTAGTTTATTTATTTTGTTAAGGACCTCTTTGAAAACCACATTTGTGAAAGAGCTTCTTTTTTTAAAAAATAAATATAAACGTGGCGCGCGCCTACACCGGCGGCTCATCACGCACGGCTTACGTTTCCGCGCGGCAGGCGATTTTGGCGCTCGCTGCTGCTGTGTTTTTTTCGCTTGATCAACCCTGAAAGGGTGACCCTAAAACGCGGAATGGAGGAATGACGGAACCGCGGAAAATTACCCCAAATCCTAAAACGCGGAATGGCGGAAAATCACCCCAAATCCTAGAGCCTGGAATGTCGGAAAATCCTAAGACGCAGAATGGCGGAAAATCACCCCCTATCCTAAAACGCGAAACGGCGGAAAATCACCCATAATGCTAAAACGAGGAACGGCGGAAAATCACCCATAATCCTAAGACCTGGGAAACAAAATTACGTGGCACTGATTCGCTTGAAGAAAAAACAGTCAGGCTTAGCCAAATGGCGCTAATGTTCAGCTGCAAGGTTTCCCGCGAGCCCTCACCTGTACAGTGCGAACTGTGACTAACTTAATATTCCCATACCTCACCCCCGCCTTCAACTGTTTACTACCGTAAAACACAACAGAAGACATCTGCAGATATTGCACTTCTCTTCCTGATTCTCTTTTATTTAATTGTTTATCATAAACATTGGTTACTCAGTAACTACTCGTGTTAAAGGGATCACCATTTTCATGGTAGATAATCTCAAAGTCACAGCGTCAAAAATAAACGATTTAACTGTTTTATTGTAGTCACTCAATCGTTTATCAGTCGATTCGTTAATCAAGATTTGTTATTTTTATACTAAAATGCTAAATACTTATTCTAAAATCAAAAATATATTTTGATATTTTTATACAGTTTCATAAGTCGTGACTTACTTCGTCTACTAAAACAAAGTCCAAAATTACAATTATAATAAATCATAAAAAACATTAAAAAGTCATAAAAAATCATGTTGGGCTAACATTTACGTAACACTAACTTTAACGGGAATTAATATTAACAACAACTGTCCATATATGCAGTGCCTTGTGTTTCGTAACCTAAGCCTAAAAAAGCAATGGATTAATTTTGGAAATTCAATTAATATGAAAGGAAAAAATCGAGTGATTGAATCGAACGATAGGCTAAGACGTAACAAAACTAAACTTTAACTATTTAGTTTGGAAAAAATGAATGAAAATCTAACAGGATTACCTTTCTATTCTTTTATTTTGAAGAACGATGCCTGACTTTCGATTCGCTTTCTGAGGTTTTGACTTGTTTCCATATGTCAAACCGCCCTTGCCGAGCCCATGGTGCAATGAGCACCCAAAACAAACCATGTTTTCACTGCCCAGCGGTTTTCACTGAAGGGCGGTTTGAGATTTGGAAACAAGTTTCTACCGCTTTCTGATGTATTTTAAAAACTGTCGTGTAGATCCATTTAGGAGACTAAAGATTTTCAAAACAGCGGTAGAAAGCGTGGAAATGCTAGGCTGCTAAGCTGAAGTAAATATGGCAGCTTTTTGTAGGAAGAAAGCAATGGCAAGAAATCGTTCTTCGTGTCCTTCAGGGCATCCGCGAGCCCAGATGAAGGTTGAGTTTATTCGTGAGAAAGCCTCTTTTCGGTGTTAATTTGCGGCCTCCTATGTTATCGGGGAAGGCTATATTTTACGTATTTAAGAAGATCGTAGACTGGAGATAATTTTAAAGTGGTCGGCACCGCTGAAAGCATGAAACACACGGGCAGCTCAAAGCTTAGAAATCAAGGTAAGTGAAGGTATTTTGATGAAACGACAAAGGACTTACGAGCGAGATTCCTTGTCATTTTGCCTTTATTTCGCGGCTCAAAGAATAAACGAAACTGTAAAAAAACCTTCGCTTTGTAGTGCAGTTGGATATTATTTATCAATGAGAGGTCGGCACATAGAAATTAATTTATTTAAACGACCAAAAAATTAGATTTTTTTTAGATCCCATACATTTCTTTGTAACATCGGGGAGCCATTTTTTAAATTCTATTTGATTGACGTGCGGTATTCGTGACGCAATATGACTCCGATTTCTGGTAATGCGTTTTAAAATTCACCAAACTCACTACGTAGATGTTGAAGATGGATATCATCCATCACCTCCTTGTCATCTTCCGTTACTTCTATGGTAGGGTAAAACTTTTTCCCGTGGGCGGTACGAATGCAAGACAATTTTGGATGGTAATGCACAGGTTCTGGCCTGATGGACATCCTCAACTCACCATCGCGATTAGGGATCAGCCTAAGCTCAAGGCGGGCAAGAACAAAATCCCATGGTGGTGGAGGAACTACTTCTGCTGCGCCTTTCTTGGGTTGAGGACGGATGCTTTGCCGACACCCGTAACACTTGTATACTCTCGAGCCTTTTAGCCTTTTGACTTTAAAGCTATTTGTGTCAAGAGTCGGTTTTGCAGTTGTCGGAACTCTGTGTATATCCCTCGGTTGAACGCTCGGTCTGTGGTTGACGTTTTCTTTTTCGTTCGGCTTCCCCCGGTTTCCCACCTACTGACTTTGGCACTTTTTTATACGCACATTCAGTTAAATTCTTGCCTTGTGTTTTGGTATTGGTACTCTTTTCTTTTCCGGGCTGTAGAGCTGCCTCCATTGATAGGTCGTGGACTTTTTTATTGATCTTTTCCTTTTCGGCGTGTGACTTGCTAATATAAGCAGAGAAAGGAACTTGAAGTTTTGAACTGAATTGGTGGTTTATCTTGTACGGACCCTCATCCACAATAACTATTTCACAGTTTTTTTCCTCCTCTTCGAAAATAGACTTAAATAGGTCAACTACTTCCGTCCAAGCTACTTTTCGTTCACCGAACATTTGCCGTTTACGTGCCTTAATTCGCTGATGCTTGGACTCTGCTGCGTTGTTTTAAAAAAAAAGACTCACCGAGACCTGCTCGTTTTCTAATGGGTGAAATCATTTTCTTCTTCATATCTTGCGACACGTGTGCAACAAAATACCGGTGAAATTCCGCTTCGCTCAAATCAGACAGAGCCACCCCTCGTGCCTTCTTTTCTCTGGAATTCCAAACCTCCTGCAAGCTGTCTAGTTTGGCATCGAAGTCTTCAACTCCATCTGCATCGATTAGCCCTTTTTCACGACTAGCGTCGGAACCAAATATGTCTTGGAGGAAGGCGGTGCAATGTTCTGATGAAATTCCTAATGAATTAAGTTTCCGTTGAGAGTCATCTTCCACGTGTCGCTTACATGCAAGCCATGTTGCTAAGGACTCATTCCTTTCTCGACTGCTTCTTCACGATCTGACCCTACAAATCGTATGTTCTTTGTTTCGTTGTCAAGTCCTGTGAGTGTTGCTCCAAAGTAGTTGAAAGTGTCGCTGTTCTTCCTGGTGTGTATTGGTGTTGGCCCAAGTAACAGGGGGGCTTCCCAGTTCTCCTGTCTTCCCGCAGCAAATGCCTATAGGTTGTGGGTGTCAAGTAAAAGTCGCCAATGTTAAACGTTGTATCGACGGAAAGTATTGAAAACTGGTTGGTGGTGTTGGCGCAAAACCGCTTAACGTCTTGAACTTGCCTATCAGAGGCTAACACACATGCCGGACTGGGGGCAACTTGCAGGCGACGTATGTAAACTTTTCCTGATTCTTCCTTGTCTTTCGACTTAAGTGTGAGGTCGTACAACTCGTCTCGACTTCGCAATTCCCTCAGTTTATATTTGGCATTCTCCACTTGCTTCCTATTCCTGAGAACATCTGAAATGCCGCAGACATTGAGAAGGCCCCCGGCTTCTTCGAACACCTCATCATACACTTGTGACGGTGGAGCAGACGCTTTTACCTTCTCTTTAACCCATTCACTCCCAAGCTTTAACCAAAAAGTCGCCATTTTTAACCGTTAAATCAGTTTTTAGGCTGCCATGAGCCGAAATGGGCCTTAGTTTTGCTGAGGAACCTATTTTTTACCAAATAGGTAGATTTCCCCAAGATTAGGTACAAAAATGTAGAAGATTGTAACTTGGTGCATGCGCATAAGCCAAAATTGTTTCTTCTTTTCTTTTTTTTTTTTTTGCCATTACCCTTTTTGAACCTTTTTATTGCCCTTTTCCTTTCGTTTCTCTCGGCCCTTTTACTCTCGCTACCTTTTGCCTTTCATATTCTTTCTGGCTGCCGTAAAAAGTTGGGTGTTGATTTATGGGCAAAGCCTGGAAATAGGCTTGATCAATCATAGGTATAATGGGCCATTTTACCACCATTTTTGCACCACAACTGACAACGTTGTTTTTCCATTTGCTATGTCAGAATGTGGTCGATATCCAAAACCGACTGTTGTGCGGATAGATCTATCCTAGCTCTACCATTTGCTTATCAAGAATATCTGCTGACGTTTAAATTGATAACGTCACAAGTGGTGCAATGAGCACGACCATTAAGTGGCCTTATATGGCTACTTGGGCGTGAAAAGGGTAATACTCTCCATGACTCCAGGTTTTCTGCGACTGTAACCTTTCTCCGACTTAGAATTCCCGTGCGGTCGACTAGTGATCGCATGTGGTTTCCCGCTGAAACTGTACTGTAGAAGAATGAAACGTCCTGGGGTGAAGTCATTTCCATCATGTCGGAGTACTTCATAAGCCTTTCTGTGAAAATCAGGATGGACAGAATGCTTCCAATACGATCTCCTGAGAAGGACTGTGTGACGGTTGCAATTTTCGTTTTTTTTTATAGACTTTATTGCAAACAAAAAAATACACAATAAAATACAGTGGAGTTAAAGTATTAGTAAGAGTTTAACAAAGTGCCATAACTAATTAGGATAAAGCAATACGAACATGTAACTAAATAATTAAGTAAATAATATTGGAGCGAAGGCTGGGGAAAGCACAATCAAATCGTTTTAGACTATCTTGTTGATTTTCCATGTTCTTTCAAGTTTTGAGATGCATTCTGCCCTGTCTAAATTCTTATTCAATGATTTGTTTGCATAAATATATTGCTTCACATGCTGTAGGAGCAATGAGATTTTTCTGAAAAGAAGTGAATTTGACACAGGTGATAACTGACAGAAGTTCAATAATATCTGAGCGACAGTGGGGTTGATGTTCGTGTGGTGTTGTGCATTAAACCAATTTAAAATGTCTTCATATAGTTTAAGAGAGGATGTGCATTCCATGAAGGTGTGTTCAAGGGAGTCTGGTTCGTGACACTCCACACATTCACTATTGCTGACAATTCCATAGCGTTTAAGTTCTTTTTTGGTGATGAGAATACGGTGCAAAAGTTTGAAGGAGAATTGTTTCAGCTTGTTATCTTTAGTTGTTTTGTATAGATTATTTATACTTTTTTCCCAATTGTCTGCAATCACTTCATTTTTTTCTGACCATGTTTTTTTTTGTGGTTGGTAACTTGTCTTTTTTTTCAAGGAATAGTTGGTAGTAGTCAATTTTCGGGTTTTGCTTTCGAAATGAAACAGACGTCCGCAACCTTGTCCTCGAAGTACCCTACGCTGTGACTGCCCGCATTTTTAAAAACCCCAAGATCGTCTGCTTTCCAGTCATCTCTTTCCAGGAATGTTGTCATCACCCAGATAAAGTAAAGGAGCTTTCTCGATCTTTATTCTGTCTTTTGTGTACTCATCCTGGGATGAAGAAGCATCGGCATCAGACTCGACCCTACAAAGGATTAGAGAAAAGCTAATACCTTGTCTAAAGAGTCCACGACGGTGGGTTTGGAAGAGAAAGCAGCGTTACTGAAAGATTAACCCCCAACACATACACAACCGTGGGTTAGGTTACCTTACTAACTAACGGCCCTCTACCATAAAAAAGTAGAGCCAATTATCGGAAAAAAAATTGAAAAGTAGTTCAAAGTCGTCTCAAGCTTTTCGTGGTTGGTTATTATCTAGAGTGTACAACGTAAAAGGGCATGACTCGAGAATTTTTAATTTCATTGCACGAGGAGGGGGGGGGAGGGGGTAAAGGGGTTTTCCTGTGAAACGTGATTGGGTGCTTTTATTTGCCGTGACTTGTGATTGTAAAATTTAAAAGCCGTGAACTGTGAACGTCATGCCTGTCTTGACACGTGAAACAAATAAATCATTTTCCGATATCCGTGATAAATGACAAGAAAACGTGCTTTTTTTGTGAAAGATTACTTACGTAGGCTTACGAAGACCTACGAAGTGTACGAAGCAAAGTGGAGCTCTCCGGGAGTTCTCTTAACGTGACCATCGTGCCTTTAAAAAAGGTCATGCATGGCAACTGACCTTCTGTTAATTCTCTGTACTACCTGTGTGGGAGGCTCAAAAAGCAAAACATCGACTCCAGTATTAACGTCATTAAAGTAGCAATTCTGCAGACAGCATTCTAAACAAGTCCAACCATGCACTGTCCTTTTCCTTCTTAAATTTCCATGAAACGTGAACTTGGAATTTTCATCATCGTGATGCGTTATTTATACTTTTTAATGTCCGTGAAACGTGCATAGGACCCCCGTTAATTTACCCCCCTCTTGTACGGGTATGGCGAACATCATCGCAAATTACTAATTTTTACTAACTTTAGCGTGAACCAAATTTCACTATTCAGGAGGTTCGCGCTAATTGTTTATAGGCATCTTTAGTACACGCCACGTGATAATTGTGATAACAAGTTTTCTGGCTAACGGGACAATTACTGAAAAACTATGAAACACCTTCTTGAACTTGGGGGAGTCACTCGCTGGCTGCGGGAAGTACGGGAATCTATACAGTAGAAACCACTGAGACTCCGAGAGTAGACAGTACTTGGCTCCAACAGTAAATTTAATAACTGCGATACCTCCAAGATATCACCAGATTTTCACCAAGAATGCAACCAAAGTACGTTTTACAGAGTACTTGTATATATACCATTAAGAACTGAGTTAACATTATCTCATCGGATAAAAGAGCTACGATTGGCAGAAACGGAATTTATCCTCTACAAAATTAATCACTTACAGAGGAAAACAGGGAGATAGCAGTTTAACAAAAGACTATTGCAGGTTACGATAGTTCACTGCCGATTAGCTATGAATCATTATGTACGTTGGCTTTTCTATATTTTTTAACAGCAAAGCAAATAAAACTTGTTAAGAATAATTTCTTCTCCTTACATTCCTCCGACCTTAGCTCGAAACCCTCCTGGGTCGAGCAATTAAATTAAACTAATCAATAGAAGCGTAGCGGTAATATTTTGAAAACTTTGTTTGGATTTTTTTTGTAAGATTTTGTAATTTCGTATTTGGTTTTTTGTGCCTGAACCGCGGCATTAACCGAACTACCGTATATAGCGGTCTCGGGGGTCCAATAATAAAAGCTTGCATTAATATGACGTGTCACTCTCAAATTGACGTTTCAATAAATCTCCTTACTGGCTGGCAGTTCTATTATAATTTTTTGTCGTGCTTCGGGAATCTATTCGTTTTTTCTCTTTTGAAATCATTGTTACTTACTCAACAACTACAACTGTATTTATTGTTACTTGTTTGAGGTTTTCCTTTAACTTAATCTGTTTTCAAAATTTCTAAACTTTTGAATACCTTATCTTAAAATAACCGTCCTTGTGTTCTCGACGCGTTTGATACTTGTTTCTTACGCGATACTCATAATTCAATGAACTTGTACTTTGGCAGACTGTGAATTATTTCTGGCTCTCTCACAAACGACATCATGTCTTTGTTTTCGGGCTTTTTCCCTTCTTTCGTAGTGCGCTTGTCTTCGTTCTCTTGAAAAGGTACACACAGTGAACTCTTGTGTTGAATATCAGGCAAATTTGGGGATATGGACTTCAACTCAGTGGCAATATAAGGATCATTCCAGTTCTGCGCAAATATTCTGGTCGTAGACTCTTTATCATGGTCTCGGGACGATATGGAAAGTTTCTTCTGGGCTTGGACTTGAATCTGTTTGACACTGTAACACTCCTTGCTGATCATCTTCTTTAATGGGTGCAACTTTTCTACACTCTGAGCGTGCGAGGTCAGACAAAGATAAGGAACAACCAAGATCAATATCCAGAATGACGAGGTAAATGAAACATGTGCACTTCCACGCTGTGTAACTTTCTGTGAACGTGGGACTTGTTGATCATGATTTGTCTTCTGTTCGTCATGGCTTGGCTTCTTTAGGTAAAATGTCTCTTTCTTGGAAGATCGAGAGATGTATGTGGCCATAACGTGTTTACTCTTTAAAAGTGGAGTGGGTGCTTTCTTCAGTCTGGATGAACTATCTGAGGCTAAGGTAAGGCATTTGCTTCTTAAATCTATCACAGCATTGTTCTTGAGTAGGAAGTCTTGTCCAAGTATAACTTCGTAGGGCAGGTGTTGCATCACATGGAACTGGCTTTGGTATATGCAACCATTAATTTTCACTGGCATGTCAATCTTTCCTAAGACAGGTGCTCTATCTCCACTGATCGTTTCAACGGATGGAACTACCCCATCGGTCATTTGTTTTGGGTAGTGGCCATAAATATTCTTCACAAACCTTTCATCTATGGCGGAAACCCATGCTCCAGTGTCTATAAGAAGTTCAACTGATTGACCTTCTAACTCACCAGATATCATCAGTGGTTCATGTCCTCAAATTCTTCAGATGTGTCTTCTGCTGAAAATGGGTGGGTAGTTTGGCTGCAGGGAGCTTTCTGCACGTGTAGCTTTCCGGTTTGGGGTACTTGTCGAGGCAGATCTTGTTCTTTGTTCCTGAACGTCACCTTCTGTTTGACTGTTTTCTTTTCGCTTTCAGTTGGTTGAAGGATAGTAAATGTCATCCTTTCACTTTTAGTTGGCTCAGGCAACATAGGTTTCTCTGGCTGCTTTTCTTGCATGTTTGGAAGTTGGTGACTGGGATTACACTGGGCTTACACTGGGCTTTCTGGGACGCAATTGCTGGATTGTGTGGACGCTGCACTACAGGCTTTTCTGAGGAACTTGAATTGTGACAGGCACTCTGAGGACAGTTATACTGGTAATGACCGGGAGCACCGCAACTGAAACAAATTGTTTGGGCTTTTTGGCTTGGTAGTCGCTTGTATCTGCTATTTTGGTTATGGCGAAGAACTTTATTAATTTGGGCATCAATGTGCTGTTCTAAGTTCTCCATTTTATCGCTCAGCTCTTGAATATGTTCGATTATCCCCAGCTGTTGAGTCTGTGCGGGGAATGCGCATACCTTCTCCGTAGGTTGCTCGGTGTTTTCATCCGTAGGCATGAGGTTTACAAGAGGGGCCTGTTTCCAAGCTTGGTCAACGATCTCAGTTTTTGGCGGTAAGGCTCCATTTATGGCTGATTTCGAGTACTGGGTGTCCACAAACATTTCCTCAGCTGGAGCTGGAGCTGGAGCTAATAGGTCAGCGGTTTCTGTTTCCTTAAACTCGTCCGCGTAATGGGACTGGCTCGAAGTTGAGGTCATCGGGTGATAAAAAGGTGGGTCTAGCTGTTCAGCGGTCGGTACTTCTTTAAACTCTTCAGCACCTGCAAATTGTTCACTGCAAGTCTGGGCGTGAGGCATCTGGTCCTTCGGCCGATCTATGTGTCTGGGAGGATACGTTTTCCTTGTAAAAGTATTAAAGGCACCAAGATAAGCAACCCTCTTGTGTGGCACAGAGCCCCCCCGGGGTCCCGGTACGTCTGGTTAAAAGAGGACCATTGTCGGTTTCTCTCTGGTCAGTTGCAGCCACGGCAATACTGTTAAGTTGGCTCGGAACTTGTTGGGCATGCTGCTCTGTTGGCTGACCTGAGTAACTGGGATCGTGATAGCTCTCACTTAAGGTAGCAACTTGATAGTGATGACGTTCAGTGTTCTCTGGAGGAGGGAGCGTGTTCCTGGGTACTGGTCCTCGCTCATGCAAATCTCGTTGCGGACAGCTAACTGGAAAATGGCCAACTGCTCCGCCATAGTGACATAAAGGTCTTTGATCTCGAGATCTTTGTTGGTTAATTCTTTCAACTTGTCTACGGTAAATAATCTCATTTATCCTTGCGTCCATTTGCCTACTCAACCTGGCTATGTGGTATTCCAGTTCCTGCATACGTTTCATTAAAGCAGGTTGTCCATCCTTTTCTGTCTCTGAATACGTTGCAATTTTATTCTCCTTGGGTTGTGAGACCATAAGGCTGCCTAATTTCTTTGTTAGCGTGTCCATTTGCGCCTGCAAGGACTGTTGGTGACTGGTATTGGATGCAGTACTGGTACCTGGTATGGTTGCTGGTACCTGCTGAGTGCGGTTAAGTGCCTCGATTAAGCGCTCCACTTGATCACTCTCCTTGTTTTGACGAGATCTAATTGAAATAGAATCAATAGTTTTGGCTACTTCTTCCACTTGTAAAAGGGTTTCAGGCATTCGTTCCAGAACTTTGTCTTTCAATGGCTGCAGTAAACCTTCTGTGAAGTATGTCACTTTGCCTATCTCAGCCATGTTTAACCCATTAAACAATTCATGCATATCATTGATATAATCAGAGAGTAGTTCATTTGGTCCTTGGCAACGGGCGACTAAGCGTTGTCGCTTGACCCATGTTCTATCCTTAGTGGAATAACGTCCCACCAAAGCTTGTTTTAATGTGTCAAAAACTCTCCTCGGCTGGGCCAGCAAGATTATTAATTAACTGGGCTCTAGCAGCAGAGTCAGTAAGTTGTATTCCTTTTGATTCCAAAATTAACTCCAATTTTTCAAACCAACGGTTTACATCGTCGTTCTCACGCCCATGGAACTTGTTAATGTTGATGTCTCTAGTAAGAAGTTTCTGTCTTAGTTCATTTAGAGCGCGTATGTATTCTCCTTCCATGTTACTTGAATTTACACTGTCTTTATCACTAGAATCGCTAGGTCTGCGTGGTTGGGCAATTGCTGGAGAAGTACTCCTACTGCGAGAAATTTCTTCGTCTGGTGAAGTTTCCCCGTAGTTTGCTCTGCGCGGGAAATATTTGTAAATGTCTGGGGGTGAATTTATAACAGGTACACGCTGACCACCTGCTCTAAGGGTGTAGTCCGTGTGATTGCTACTGACCCCAGGTGTTGTGTTTACTGGCACTTGTAGGCCACCTGTTACAAAAACACTTTCCGTAAAATTCTCCTCGTCTTTCTTTTTCTCTAATCTTTTTCTTGACTGTTTTTCGTTAAAATGTTCTTCAGGATCGCTGATATCCTGAACCTCCAATCCAATGTGTGCACTATCAAGTGAACAATGGGCTCTCTGGAAACAAAAATCCGGTGACCCACTTTCACTGGTACTTTCACTTTCACTGAAATCAACGCTGATATCAACAGGGTCCAAATTCGTCCTATTTGGGTTACCAACGTCTTCGGGACGGGTTTCCAGCACTTCGGAATTGGATTCTTCTCTGGGCTGTTCCCGTCTCAATTCTGGGGCAATCTCACTCTCGTCGAAGGGCAAATCGCATTCCACACAGCCGTCGACCTTCCAATTGGGTGTACTACTCCTGTACACGTACTTATGGCTTCTCAAATTGTACGGCTTGCGAGTACTTTGGAAAAGCCTCTTCATGAAATCACAATTGATAAATTTTCAACTTACTTGGGCGTCCTTTTCTTTCGCTCCAAGGGGTTACATTCTGTTCTGGTGCTGTTCTCTCTGTCTCCAACTGATTTCTCTGTATTTACCTCTGTTCTCCAACCAGTGTGATAACAAGTTTTCTGGCTAATTGGACAATAACTGAAAACTCTGAAACAACTTCTTGAACATGGGGGAGTCACTCGCTGGCTGCGGGAAATACGGAAATCTATGCAGTAGAAACCACTGAGACTCCGAGAGTAGACAGTACTTGGCTCCAACAGTAAATTTAATAACTGCGATACCTCCAAGATAACACCAGATTTTCACCAAGAATGCAACCAAAGAACGTTTTACAGAGTACTTGTATATATACCATTAAGAATTGAGTTAACATTATCCCATCGGATAAAAGAGCTACAGAAACGGAATTTATCCTCTACAAAACTAATCACTTACAAAGCAAAACAGGTAGATAGCAGTTTAACAAAAGACTATTGCAGGTTACAATTACAGTTCACTGCCGATTAGCTATGAATCATTATCTACGCTGGCTTTTCTATATTTTTTAACAGAAAAGCAAATAAAACTTGTTAAGAATAATTTCTTCTCCTTACATAATCGAACGCACGCGGTTAGGAAGTGTATGTTAGGTTAGGAAGAAAATTAGGTTAGGAAGATAATTACCTGTCCATGTCACTGCCACTTGAAATGCTTACATAACTGTGTTCATCTGCATCAGCTCTTTTAGAGTTAACGTTATGTAAGTCTGCATCTGACACTTTGTCATTGCTGCTATAAAATGATAAATTGAATCGGATAAATAACTTGAAACTGTAATCTGCAACTATTTATTTGTTTACACTGCGACTAAAAAACTTAAGGTAAAGCAATCTTATCAACATTATATTGTGACCACTTCCTCTATTAAACCGTTCAACTAGACTTAAAACCTTCGGACAATGGCATGCCCTGCTCTCTCTTTCAACCAGAGCCTTCATTTTACAGGTACATAAAAGAAAAATGTCCTTCAGTAGAGAGCTCGCACAGTTGTTTCGACAGACGGTATTTATTATCTTCCTATAGCTCTTTTGCTTTTCAAGCAGTGCACGTGCTACCTGGGGCACATGCACTTATGCCACACAACAGCATGGAAAAAGAATAGAGGAAGCAAAAGGGGTGCGTGTTTTGAACATTACCTGTTTGTGTCACTACCACTTGAAATACTTGCATATTTTTTATCATAATCTTCTAAATCGTCCAGGATGATACTATCTGGGACACTGCTACTTTTGCTATGACACAAATTTACACAAAATGTCAACAGGGATTTTTTAAATGGTGATGCTAATTCTAGTGTCACAGGTATGATTTCAATTAGTAGCTCTCACCTGCTTAGGTCAATCCTCCTTCTACATAAATCCGTTCCTTTTCTGTCTGCAGGTTCAAACCTAGCGAGCATTAGAGATGAATTAAAACGCATAAAAGGGAAGACAGTGGTAAAACTGTTAAAAACAACAAGCAATTTTGAAAACTAATTTACCTTTTCGCTTTCTTCTTTAAAGGAGATCGTGAAGGTGATAAAGGTGAATCGTTAGCCTTTTCAGTACATAACAAAAAACCAGTGTAAGTATGTTTTATTGGCCAAATTTTGTGATGATGTCGCCTTACCACCATTCCCGCTATCCTTAATTATTTTGCTTATGGCTCAAATTAATGCAATTATTTTTAAAGCCTCATAAGGATGACAATGCCATTTAAAAAAATTAACCAAACATTAAACACAAAAAATGACAAGCTGTAACATTCAATCACTTGCAATAAAATTGTTGTCCAATTCCAAGGGCGGATCCTGGATATTGAAGGGGGGAGGGGGGTGGGGGTGACCAGAACAACATCGGAAATTATGTTTATAATATCGAAATCTTCTACAGTAATAAAATGGCACTACGGTATATAGAACACTGTGGCATTTCAAGGCTGTGATAAACCAAAACGGCTGACGACAGTGAAAGTCAAAAGCAGGGAAAGTCGGGAAAAGACGTGGAAACATGGTTTTTCGCGGTAGAACGCCAATTTCATACACCGTAGGCTCTCTATTAATTTTTTCAACAACCAGAGACAAAATCGCCTCAGTGATTGTTCTGTTCCCTCTCACAATTGAAAACCTTAAACAACCCAAAAGAAAGGTGGTGGGTGGGTAGGCACCCAATTCACTCCCCCCCTCGATCTGCCTGGAATTCAGTAATCATTGTTCTTAAGAATATTGAGATAAAGGTACATACTTGTACATAACGTTCCTTTGCATTCAAGTCTGCATCAGCTTCAGATGTAAGATCATAAACTGTGTAGCATGAAAGGAGAATAACATTTCTAATTTTTTTACAGAGTGTTTATCTAAGATAAGTACTAAACAAACAATAAAACACCCTGCCGGTGTTCACATCTGGGAAGTTTGGGGAGATATTTAAAAAGTAAAAAGGGATGAAAGTGACCTTCACAAAATCACCCTTCTTTGAAAGGGACTGTGCGAATAACTTTTATCCATAATGGGATCTCCATCAGTCCACCAGGCCTTCCATTTCTATCTAGTCTTTTCCAGGCTGTCAGTTAGTGGGAGCTTTTCTTTTCGCTTGTCCCCACTAACTGACAGCCTGGGACAGGCTAACTTCTATCTAGCAACTTCTAGCAATATATTTAACATGGGAGAAAATTAATCCCAGTTACATCTACTTACTTGAAGTATCTCCACTGCTAGTTGTACTGAAAAAGGGGAAAAACGGACATAATGATTGCTTAGTGTGAGGGCAATTTAAAAGACATACGAGACGAGATCAAACTATATTTCTCGAAACTGCAATAGCTGCTGCGGTATTATCGCTCTCATATGCACGTGGTGTACTCTGGCTAGCTGCCAATTCTGTCGCGTCGTTGACGGTGCGATCAAATTACATTTCGTGTCTTGTATCGCTGGATCATATTGGACATGTCAAGAGAGTTTCCTGGACAGCTGGATTACACCCCATGTTGTGAAACCATTTATAAAGGCTTTTTTTGTTACATTTCTTCGCTTCGTGATGTTACAGTAACACGGGAAATCTAAGCAGATTTATGATCGAATATGAACTTCTTGTGGGTTCTAAATGTAATTCTTTGAAAACTAATCAGGTTTTTAAAAACGAACTGGGATGTCCACGTGCCATTCACTATCTCACCCCTCCCCCACTCGCTATTTTTGGGGCGATGTCCACGTATAAAAAGATGTAATGTCCACGTCCAATCCGTATCTTAAAAAAAATTTTTTTCTTTAATTATATTAAATTATTTGAATTAAATTCGGTTTAATTTTTCTTTATTAATAAAAAATTGGGAAAACAAAGTGACCCTCGACATGATACCCTCGACCCTAGACATGAAACCCTCGACCCTCTACCCTCGACATAAAGATAGACTCCTAATTAACACGTTACGTACTCTGCTTTACTCGGAGTTTCAGTCAACATAATGAAAATAATGCCACTACATAAAAACCGTGAATTTTTGGCACTACGAATGTGTGAACTCTGGGCACACCATTGCCGTCTATATTCTTTCGGTCATCTGTAGATGATAAGCATTGAATCAATTTGGGGGTCACTTCTATCGGGGGCGTCGTTACTTTTGGAGGGTCGTTACGTATACTTTTAGGGATTTATTAGCTTCCTCCAATTTTTAACGTTCCGCGTTTTAGGATTATGGGTGATTTTCCGCCATTCCGCGTTTTAGGATTTGGGGTGATTTTCCGCCATTCCGCGTTTTAGGATTTGGGGCAATTTTCCGCCGTTCCACCGTTCCACCGTTCCGTCATTCCGCCATTCCGTGTTTTTTGGGTCACCCTCCCTGATAGGAGAGACTGCGAACGAACGGACGCAAGCGTTTACCTTATCTAAAGAAAACGATCGAAGGAATAACTTACCTCGTTTTGTGGTTATTTCGCTAGACTACCAGCTACATGTTACCGTGGATTCCTTCCATTACCTGAAGACGTTTCGCCGTAGTGATTTGTAGTCTGCACTGTATTATTTGTAGGTAATTTTCGCCGATATCACGCTTTGCTTGCTTTACATTTGTAACGCGGAATGGCAAAAGCAACACCAAATAAGAAACAGCTCTTCTTTGGTAACTCTCCGATCATAAAAACCAGAAAGCCGGCCATGTCTGCGAGCTAGTACTTGGCCACTTCGTTCATAAGACAATGTGCCAGTGAATGGACTACACTGAAACGCCACATTTCACACATCTTCTAATTTAGTTAAAAACACTCCCTGAAGCGCTTGTAGAGAGCTCGATCCCGCCGATTATCGAAAGCGTCCATTTACAGAAGGAAAGGAGTGAAAGATTGAATAATCGAATTTTCCCGCTCTTGTCAAAATATTTATGAAATCCAACCTCTTTAGAACTTTAAGCCAAAAGAGCCCGATAGAAACGCTGCGGGTGTGAAACCGCAAGTCAAATACTGTGACGGCTAACTTGCAAGCCCATGACGTCACTCCCTAGCAACCAGACCTTGCGAATTTTTAAACTTCCTGTTCTCTCTGGCTCGTGATGTTTGGCACGCACCGACCTCCTTGACGTCGACTCAGCGCTAAGACAGACATCCCAAAGTATACGGTGGACAAAAGAATCATAAGCTTGTTTGGCATCCATGATCAATCAAAAGACGCAGTATAATGTAGTCTCAGCAATTATCTAACGTTACGAGGTAAGTAACGGCTTAAATTAAATGATGTGAAATTATCAAGGTACTGTTTGCTCCGGTTTTGAATGCACGTTCATGATTTTTTGTATCCAAACACCATGGAAACCCTGTATCCAAATAACGAAGCATACTTAGCTTCCGTATATAAAAGATGAACCTTTTGGAGGCTTTCTTTTGCTTACTTAAAACGTGCACCTAAATAATAAAATAATAGGCTGATCATAACGAAGCAAATTGTGGACAGCTTCAATATGAGCTACAGTCGTAAGTTATGCTGTTGCAATAAAGGTTAGGCACTGCATAACATTCCTCTGCAGTCACAAGGGAGGAAGCTCGGCATAAAAAAGGGAGTGCCCTCTCACCCAGGCATTTCCTTGCAAGAGTAAGAAATTTACTTCAGTAGCTTTCAAAGAAGAGCCTTGAATGTCAAATTGCTCAGTAAAAGGGTAAATACTTTTTGGTAACCACCTGCTGTATTTAGAATAGCTGAAACTGTGTTTAAAGGGTTCTGTATGTATAGTTTATGTGGCTCTAAATGTGCATTTAATTACGGGATAAGCGAATCTCAAGTATAATTTAAGGTACAAAAACATGTAATGTTTATACGTCGAGGTATACACGGACTGAAAGAGGAAACTAATATAAAAAAGTTGCTGATCTAAGCAACTGATATCTTTTCTTGACCAACTTGGCAATTTTCAATATACTGACTGGTAAAAATCACATAACTGTCGTTTTCCGGTTGTGGTTTCATCCTGGATCTTCACATATAGTTCCCTTATGCTTTGGTAGCAAAATCTCGAAAACTTTATCAGTTCTTCCTTCCACAGTGAAATTAATTAAAATTATAGTCAAATATAAAAAAAAGTTTGCATATTCTCTTATTAATTGAATCGTAATGGCTATTTATAGCGTTGGGTTTAACCTTGCATACCGAAAAGGTGTGGAAACAAAACATTCAATTTCCATATATTAAGATACTGTGGAATAAACACAGAATAAAATTTCCTTGTTTCTTTCTTCAGCTCCTTCCTGACTATGAGCTCTTCCCTCGCATTGACTGTGATTTTGACATTAACCGGCTTCCTTGTTGTTAACTGGAATCATGTGGAGGGATATAGTTGTGGACCTTGTGAGTATATTGTTTCATCTTTTACTTCAAAGTAAAGAATCCTTTTAAGTCATTTCGTTCCAGAAAAACCGTACACAACAAACTTATAACTGGAAAATGAACTGTGCCAATATTGATGCAGAGATAAGGATCATTGAAGAGGGCCCAAACATGGTTTTACTTAGAGAGAAGGAGGCCCAATAGGTATATAGCCCATTCGTGGTCTAAATGTCAAAGAAGGTGATTCCATTCTAATGCATTAACGCGCTCTACTTGCTTGAGCGCGCGACGCGTGTAAATTAGCATTATAACCGTTAGTTTCTTTTGCGAGATTGTAACGTTATTTAACTCAGACTCGTGTCTGAATAAGAGGTTGTAGATTTCGTACTCCAGTTTCTGTTCTTTGGCCTGCTAGCGCCCAAGTTAGATTGCAGCCATTTCCATTCAGGATTACTGGCGAGTCGTAACAGGTGAAATATATCTATAACCAGACGCTTTGATCAGTCGACTGGGAAAGAAATCGGTTATGAAAATGTTTTGGGGCTTTAGCAACCAAGAAGGCAACAGACTATTTTTTTGTCCATCTGCACCAAATTACGGGGCTGACAGATTGCCTTGAAATATTTATTCGAAACAGGACCAGAGTGTCCAAATTTGTTCTTGACAAAAGAAGATTATCTTGTTTTAAATGTTAGATAAAAATTAACAACCGGCTAACCAAAATATCAATGATCCTTCTTCCAATAAACTGTTTAATTGGTAATTTATCGAAGTCCGACTTTATTACGTAAATGCTCCTTAAGTAAATTTATTATTTGGGAAAGTTGCCAGATTAAGAAGGAATTTAGATAAAGAAAGAAAAAATGAACCCGCCGCCTTTTTCTACCTGATGTTGTTACGATTCAGAGATTTCCGATTTCAGTAAAGTTTTCCGATGCATTTTTTCTGTTTACTAATAATTTTTAAGTTGAGAGTTTGTAGGTATTTGTAGGTACCTCCAGGTGTTTTATTGCTTATTTAAATTCAATTTTACAAGATTTTGCCAACCATTGTTAAAGCATCTATTGTATCATAGGAATTATGAAGTTTTGGAAACTTTATATGAGGCAGACAACAAACAAGTGCAAGAAACAACACAATGTAAAATTATAAATTAAGAAAGGTGCCCTTGACTGGGGCTAGCTAGAAATTTCGCAAGCAGTTTCATGGTAACATAGATCTAAGAGATATCGGAAAGTTTGACTTAAAGAACATGCAGCATTGCAAATTAAACGTTCAATAAGGAAGCCAGTGTTGCAATCCTGAACTTTATCACCAAACGACTTTTTCGCTTTCCCTCTGTAGAGTCTTTTTGTTCATACAGTTCATTTTTTATAATTATTAAACTATTGATTCTTGGCATTTGTCCGTAAATAATATAGAAAGTAGGTAAGTGACTTTTCGATATTTTGGCGAGATACTGTCCGTTTAAGTTAATTAAGGCAGATTTTTTCCTTTTACAGCTGAAGGTCACTTAAAAGTGGAAAAAAAATTCTTACCCACTCAACGCAAAGCCTAAGCATTAAAGAGTTCTTTCTTGTAACTGGGAAATACGGACCTTAAAAATGCCCAGTATGTTCGTGAAAACCTATCCAGCAATTTAAGCGTTTTTCTACCCTGTCTACCACCAACAGCTTCAGGCAAAGATCACTGAAATATAGAAAATTCAAAGAAAACCTGCGATCAGGTCAGCTGGCTTTGACATCATTTGTCGAGCAAAACATTAAAAACATAGGATCGTCATGCGTGCAAAAAGCGATGGTGTTTCCAGCTAACGTGGGATTAAAACTCTTTTCCGTCAAGAGTTGTATTTTCCCGACGTTGAAGTCGGGAACCATTGAGCCACTTGTGACGCCTTCTTTTTTGACGTCACCAGATTGTTTTGATAAGCAGCTAACACAACAAGGACAGACCCATCCATACGTGTGTCCATTTTGAATATCGACCAAATTCTGGCAGAGCTATACCAGAAAAAACGTGTCTAATTTTGGCTGCAAAGTTGGTAGTAAAATAGGCCAACTCACCTAGTTGATCAATGTTCCATTTCCAGGTTTTTAGAAGGGCTGAGGCCAAACATTTCCAGTGGATAGAAAGGTGATAAAGGGTAGAAGATAAAGAGAAAAGAAAGGGAGAGAAAAAGGAAAGCAAAAGAAGCGAGAAAAAAATTGGAAATGAATCAGCAAAAAAAAAAAAAAACGAAAAAATTTGGCTTATGCGCATGCGTGAAAGCAAAATATTGTTCAATTTACAGTAGAAGCTGGCTCATAATTTAGCTAAATTGTAAGAAAACGCTTTTGTAGCAAAGTTTAGTGGTATTTGGCAACATAGCACTAAAAAGCCGCTTTAGTGGTAAAAAAAATGCGTTTTTCTGAGGAAAAAACGCTGACGGGAAAGGGTTAACGTTTTATTTAGGAGGTCCAAATTTTGGCTTATGCGCATGCGTGAAAGCAAAATATTGTTCAATTTACAATAGAAGCTGGCTCATAATTTAGCTAAATTGTAAGAAAACGTGTTTGTAGCAAGGTTTAGTGGCATTTGGCAACATAGCACTTAAAAAACCGCTTCAGCAGTAAAAATGCGTTTTTTTAAGGAAAAAACGCTGCATGACGGGAAAGGGTTAACGTTTTACTTAGTAGGTATTAAGTGTTTTCTGAAACTGAGGATAATGACACTAGCAATTTGTCAAAAATATAAGAACCTTTAAAAGACAAATTGAAGTTACAGGAGGAATACAGGCTAGGCTTTTTTGTGGTTTGCTGATGAACTTACTCGGCCATTTGACTCGGACTCGGATCTGACGGCAGACTAAGATTTTACTCGGGAAATGGATTTACTAATTTTTTTATTAACAATACAGTCCATTACAATTCTTACATACAATATTAACAGGACATTACTTACAATAATTTTACAATACCGCAATTAATACATGTACCAGGCAACTGCTTACATTTCATTTTTTTTAATCATGTTATTTCCACAATCTAGCAGTTATAGTTACAGTTTATAAAGCACATAATTTAGCATAATTGTGGACTTAATTTTTAAAGAATCGTTTCCTCAAAAATTCTCCATTTTTTCCTAAACGAATTCATATTTGATTTAACAGAAATATACCTTTCGGTTTGATATTTATTTAATAAAATTCTCTCAAAGTGGCTGAAAGATGGTTTCGTTTCTTTACACCGGCAAGACGTCCACAGGTACATTTTTCCTAAGACGAGTATAAAGTTTTGCAGATCCATCTCCTCCTCTAAGAACCCTAAAATAATCTCACAATATTTTAAAGAGAGGCCTACGCAACTGTTCAGTTTATTTAAAATTTTGTCACAAACTTCATTCCAAAAGGAGGTCCTCTAGATTGAATTCTTCTCTCAACTTAGCCCATTTATTTGGTTTTTCGTATTTTTGCTTTATAAGATAGTGATAATAGTCACGACACTTAAAATTTTCTAAATCAAAGATATTCTCTACGTCGGGCATGTGAAAACGTAGTTTCAGTGGAAATGGTTGCCTAAGACCGGTCCATACTAAAATGTTAGAGTTCTTTAATCCTGCATCTTTGACAACATTGAAAGATTCAATATTTGTCATATCATAAAGCAGATGAGTTGTGTATATGATATTATTATTCAAAAGATGTTTATAGAAGACACTCTTGCCGTCAATCTTTATTTCGTTATTGTTCCATAAAATATACTTACATATATTTTCGGGGTCCTCGACTTCTCTTAATTTTGACCACCACTCCAATAGTTCTCGATAAAAGGTCGCTGAGATTGTTAATCGGTTGATATCATAATTGCACTGAATTAAAAATAAACCCCCTTCGTATACCAAAAGATGATCAAGATATGACTTCCAAAATCCAAAGTAATCTGGGTCAACAATTCGTTTTAACCAGCTTAGCCTTAAAGCTTTAACCATATTTTCATAATCTAACATTTTGAGGCCACCTTGGTCATAAGGTGCATACGTTGAAAGTCTGATAACCTTGTCGTTACCGTTCCACAAAAATCGAAAAACCAAACTGTTGAATTCTCTTATGACTTCGAAAGGAGTACATAATACCGAACTAGGATAAATCATTATTGGGAATAAAAGTGTTTTAATAATATTTACTTTGCCGTGAATTGATAATCCTCTTGACTTCCATAGATTTATTGTGTTCTTAATTTTTTTCAACCTATATTTGTACATCATATGTAATATATATTCCTAAAAAATTGACACATGTTTTCCACTTAACCCCTAGTAGTTATTTTCACAATTATAAAGTGACCCAAAATAAATCTAGACGAGATGGTTCCGAAGGAGATAAGCCTAATTTTCACCTTGAAGACTTACCTATACCAACATGCACTCTCTAATGATTCTTCTTATCTTGGTAAAGGATTAATAAGCATAGAGGAATGTAAAAAAGTTTTAAATTCCTTTCCATTAAACAAGGTACCCGGAAATGACGGACTACCAGTAGAATTTTACTAGACTTTTTGGGATCTTGCAGGCGATCCTTTCGTTAAAAGTTTTAATGAATCTTTTGTTAAAGGAACAATGAGCCCGTCACAAAGACAGGCGGTTATTACACTTATCGAGAAAAAAGACCAAGACCGCTGTGATCTAAAAAACTGGAGGCCAATTTCCCTATTGAACGTCGATGCGAAGATAGCTTCAAAAGTTATCGCTGAAAGAATGAAGCGTCTTTTACCTGGGTTAATTCATAATAATCAACCAGGATATATCCCAGGCAGAAATATTAGCGAAAATATACGTTCAATTTTGGATATAATGGAATATACAAAAGTTAAGAAACTACCTGGTCTTATATTATTTATTGACTTCAAAAAAGCTTTCGACAGTCTAGAATGGGATTTTCGTGAAAAATGTTTAGAAAAATTCAATTTTGGACCAGATTTTAGAAGATGGGTGAATATTTTTTATAACGACCTTCAAAGTTGCGTTATAAACAACGGCCTATGAGTGAGGCAGGGGGACCCCCTCTCCCCCTACCTTTTGTCACTGCAGTAGAAATACTGACGATTGCTATAAGAAATCAAGAAAATATTAAAGGATTAACTATAGACGGTTTAGAAACTAAATTACTGCAATTTGCCAATGACACAACTGCTGTCCTATCACAAGTGGATTCACCGCGAGCCCTGTTTGGATTACTTGAACGTTTTGAGAAAGCCTCTGGACTTAAACTTAATGTAACTAAAACAGAGGTTGGGTCGATTTACTCATATTTGGTGTGGACTCTTTTGTTTTTTTGATTGCTGTTGGAAGGAAACGAAGTATAAATACTGATCACACTTAAACTCTGTTTCCAGCTCCAGCAGTGAATGGTAACTATTCCGAGTGGGAGGAGGCTTCTGAGTGCACTGTGACGTGTGGAGGAGGAACAAAAACACTTGAAAGAAACTGCACCAATCCCCCGCCATCCAACTGCGGAAAAAACTGCAGTGACCTGGGACCAGCTGAAAAGACAGTCCCGTGCAATGAAGAAGAATGCCGTGAGTGAAAACGCCCTCTATATGGTGTTTTTTACTCACTCTTGTTGAGTGGGTTAATGTTAATACACCAAAAGGCAGAGTGGGCAACCCAATATTCTGGTGAATGCACGTCCACACATTGTGAATGATACCACTGTTTGCACTCAACCCATGAAACGCATGTGGCAGTGTTAGTAGTGGTTGATATTTACCACATGCATTGCAGATGACGGTTTTTTCCTTCTACAAGTCAAGAATTACACGGAAAATTGGACACACACAGCAAAATGTAAAGCGGTAGTGACAACTTTCAAACTAGTTTCTTTCAAACAAGCAAGACGCAATCTAGTGGTCATCAAAACAATTTAAAAAGGTTCGTTAAGAAAAAACATTTGAGAAAATGAGTAATCTCTCACTTTATCAACATCCCTCACGCATTAATGTCTGACAAAATCCGTCACAATGCTCGTTTAGTACAGATGACTACGAAAAAGGAATATTTGCTCAAGTTGAGCTTAGAAAGAAAATACAACGGCCGTCTTAACATGGAAAGCAAAATCTTAACCACTAACTTAATTTGGCTAATTGCAAGACGCCTCATGTATGACCTGTATGGTCTAACCCTAATGCTTGAAATGTTTTAAGGCTTTTTTAGTAACACAGAATAATCGTTTATCACAACTCAAATTTTCCTCGCTCAACACATATATGATGCGGAATTATTACTCTGTTGAGATGTTTTTACTGCTTTAAGGTAAAGAAGTAAGTACTGATCACACTTAAACGCCTGTTTCCAGCTCCAGCAGTGAATGGTAACTTTTCTGAGTGGGAGGAGGCTTCTGAGTGCACTGTGACGTGTGGAGGAGGAACAAAAACAATTCATCGAACCTGCACCAATCCCCCGCCGTCCAACGATGGAAAGGACTGTAGGGACCTGGGACCAGCTGCAAAGACAGTCTCGTGCAATGAACAAGAGTGCCGTAAGTGAAACACTTTCTAATATGCTACTTCCAATTCTTTCTTTGTTGAATGGTTCCACATTTGCCAGTTTTATTTGCGGTTCATATCAATAAATACGAAAGCGAAAACGTCGACAGTAATTATAAAGCAAGCCGATACAAATCAATGGAATATCACAGAACAAATCACTGTGCATGTTAAACAAGACGATTGGGATAAGGACCCTTTGTCAGAGTCCGCACTTAAAGTGACAGCAAAGCAGCAAAGTGGGCTCCAAAGTTTGCTTCTAGTATCATAGGTTATCTTATGAAGGTTTCTGAAAAACCTTCTTTACAAGGATCTCAAACAGAAAAAAAAATTCAAATGTGTTTATCCACTCAAAAGATATCACGTTTTGAAATTTGAATTTCCCGCCATTTTGTTACTAAAAATAATTTATGAGGGATTACGACAGGGCAAGAGCCTTTATGAGGGATTAACTCTGTTACCTCTTTATCCTCTCTTGATGGCAGATAATGCATCGTGTTTTGGCCATGAATCGTTGCTTTATTATATTTGAATAGAAAGAAAAAAATTCGCTGAAAGAGATAAAAACAAGGATATATAAATTTGAGGGACAAACTAAGAAGTGCAAGAAACAACACAATGTAAAATTATAAATTAAGAAAGGTGCCTTTGACTGGGGCTAGCTAGAAATTTCGCAAGCAGTTTCATGGTAACATAGATCTAAGAGATATCGGAAAGTTTGACTTAAAGAACATGCAGCATTGCAAATTAAACGTTCAATAAGGAAGCCAGTGTTGCAATCCTGAACTTTATCACCAAACGACTTTTTCGCTTTCCCTCTGTAGAGTCTTTTTGTTCATACAGTTCATTTTTTATAATTATTAAACTATTGATTCTTGGCATTTGTCCGTAAATAATATAGAAAGTAGGTAAGTGACTTTTCGATATTTTGGCGAGATACTGTCTGTTTAAGTTAATTAAGGCAGATTTTTTCCTTTTACAGCTGAAGGTCACTTAAAAGTGGAAAAAAAATTCTTACCCACTCAACGCAAAGCCTAAGCATTAAAGAGCTCTTTCTTGTAACTGGGAAATACGGACCTTAAAAATGCCCAGTATGTTCGTGAAAACCTATCCAGCAATTTAAGCGTTTTTCTACCCTGTCTACCACCAACAGCTTCAGGCAAAGATCACTGAAATATAGAAAATTCAAAGAAAACCTGCGATCAGGTCAGCTGGCTTTGACATCATTTGTCGAGCAAAACATTAAAAACATAGGATCGTCATGCGTGCAAAAAGCGATGGTGTTTCCAGCTAACGTGGGATTAAAACTCTTTTCCGTCAAGAGTTGTATTTTCCCGACGTTGAAGTCGGGAACCATTGAGCCACTTGTGACGCCTTCTTTTTTGACGTCACCAGATTGTTTTGATAAGCAGCTAACACAACAAGGACAGATCCATCCATACGTGTGTCCATTTTGAATATCGACCAAATTCTGGCAGAGCTATACCAGAAAAAACGTGTCCAATTTTGGCTGCAAAGTTGGTGGTAAAATAGGCCAAGTCACCTACAACCTTAGCCAATTTTGTTGGGAAGGTTGTCACATTTTACCATGCTTTTGTTTTCCTCCCCTCCTCCCTTTTCAATGTTGGATTTCAATGGACTTTTCTTCTGCAGTATTGTCTGGCAAACATTCAACATTGAAACGGGGGGTGGGGGGACCGGCGAATAGAGACAGAGACTAAGTTATGACGGCATATTTAGACAAGATAAATAAAATCTTACTAAAATTCTGTTCATGGTCAAACCTTCCCAACAACTTGTGACGAACGTTGTAGTTGATCAATGTTCCATTTCCAGGTTTTTAGAAGGGCTGAGGCCAAACATTTCCAGTGGATAGAAAGGTGATAAAGGGTAGAAGATAAAGAGAAAAGAAAGGGAGAGAAAAAGGAAAGCAAAAGAAGCGAGAAAAAAATTGGAAATGAATCAGCAAAAAAAAAAAAAAACGAAAAAATTTGGCTTATGCGCATGCGTGAAAGCAAAATATTGTTCAATTTACAGTAGAAGCTGGCTCATAATTTAGCTAAATTGTAAGAAAACGCTTTTGTAGCAAAGTTTAGTGGTATTTGGCAACATAGCACTAAAAAGCCGCTTTAGTGGTAAAAAAAAATGCGTTTTTCTGAGGAAAAAACGCTGACGGGAAAGGGTTAACGTTTTATTTAGGAGGTCCAAATTTTGGCTTATGCGCATGCGTGAAAGCAAAATATTGTTCAATTTACAATAGAAGCTGGCTCATAATTTAGCTAAATTGTAAGAAAACGTGTTTGTAGCAAGGTTTAGTGGCATTTGGCAACATAGCACTTAAAAAACCGCTTCAGCAGTAAAAATGCGTTTTTTTAAGGAAAAAACGCTGCATGACGGGAAAGGGTTAACGTTTTATTTAGTAGGTATTAAGTGTTTTCTGAAACTGAAGATAATGACACTAGCAATTTGTCAAAAATATAAGAACCTTTAAAAGACAAATTGAAGTTACAGGGGGAATACAGGCTAGGCTTTTTTGTGGTTTGCTGATGAACTTACTCGGCCATTTGACTCGGACTCGGATCTGACGGCAGACTAAGATTTTACTCGGGAAATGGATTTACTAATTTTTTTTATTAACAATACAGTCCATTACAATTCTTACATACAATACTAACAGGACATTACTTACAATAATTTTACAATACCGCAATTAATACATGTACCAGGCAACTGCTTACATTTCATTTTTTTTTAATCATGTTATTTCCACAATCTAGCAGTTATAGTTACAGTTTATAAAGCACATAATTTAGCATAATTGTGGACTTAATTTTTAAAGAATCGTTTCCTCAAACATTCTCCATTTTTTCCTAAACGAATTCATATTCGATTTAACAGAAATATACCTTTCGGTTTGATATTTATTTAATAAAATTCTCTCAAAGTGGCTGAAAGATGGTTTCGTTTCTTTACACCGGCAAGACGTCCACAGGTACATTTTTCCTAAGACGAGTATAAAGTTTTGCAGATCCATCTCCTCCTCTAAGAACCCTAAAATAATCTCACAATATTTTAAAGAGAGGCCTACGCAACTGTTCAGTTTATTTAAAATTTTGTCACAAACTTCATTCCAAAAGGAGGTCCTCTAGATTGAATTCTTCTCTCAACTTAGCCCATTTATTTGGTTTTTCGTATTTTTGCTTTATAAGATAGTGATAATAGTCACGACACTTAAAATTTTCTAAATCAAAGATATTCTCTACGTCGGGCATGTGAAAACGTAGTTTCAGTGGAAATGATTGCCTAAGACCGGTCCATACTAAAATGTTAGAGTTCTTTAATCCTGCATCTTTGACAACATTGAAAGATTCAATATTTGTCATATCATAAAGCAGATGAGTTGTGTATATGATATTATTATCAAAAGATGTTTATAGAAGACACTCTTGCCGTCAATCTTTATTTCGTTATTGTTCCATAAAATATACTTACATATATTTTCGGGGTCCTCGACTTCTCTTAATTTTGACCACCACTCCAATAGTTCTCGATAAAAGGTCGCTGAGATTGTTAATCGGTTGATATCATAATTGCACTGAATTAAAAATAAACCCCCTTCGTATACCAAAAGATGATCAAGATATGACTTCCAAAATCCAAAGTAATCTGGGTCAACAATTCGTTTTAACCAGCTTAGCCTTAAAGCCTTAACCATATTTTCATAATCTAACATTTTGAGGCCACCTTGGTCATAAGGTGCATACGTTGAAAGTCTGATAACCTTGTCGTTACCGTTCCACAAAAATCGAAAAACCAAACTGTTGAATTCTCTTATGACTTCGAAAGGAGTACATAATACCGAACTAGGATAAATCATTATTGGGAATAAAAGTGTTTTAATAATATTTACTTTGCCGTGAATTGATAATCCTCTTGACTTCCATAGATTTATTGTGTTCTTAATTTTTTTCAACCTCTGCTTAATATTTGTACATCATATGTAATATATATTCCTAAAAAATTGACACATGTTTTCCACTTAACCCCTAGTAGTTCATTTTCACAATTATAAAGTGACCCAAAATAAATCTAGACGAGATGGTTCCGAAGGAGATAAGCCCAATTTTCACCTTGAAGACTTACCTATACCAACATGCACTCTCTAATGATTCTTCTTATCTTGGTAAAGGATTAATAAGCATAGAGGAATGTAAAAAAGTTTTAAATTCCTTTCCATTAAACAAGGTACCCGGAAATGACGGACTACCAGTAGAATTTTACAAGACTTTTTTGGATCTTGCAGGCGATCCTTTAGTTAAAAGTTTTAATGAATCTTTTGTTAAAGGAACAATGAGCCCGTCACAAAGACAGGCGGTTATTACACTTATCGAGAAAAAAGACCAAGACCGCTGTGATCTAAAAAACTGGAGGCCAATTTCCCTATTGAACGTCGATGCGAAGATAGCTTCAAAAGTTATCGCTGAAAGAATGAAGCGTCTTTTACCTGGGTTAATTCATAATAATCAACCAGGATATATCCCAGGCAGAAATATTAGCGAAAATATACGTTCAATTTTGGATATAATGGAATATACGAAAGTTAAGAAACTACCTGGTCTTATATTATTTATTGACTTCAAAAAAGCTTTCGACAGTCTAGAATGGGATTTTCTTGAAAAATGTCTAGAAAAATTCAATTTTGGACCAGATTTTAGAAGATGGGTGAATATTTTCTATAACGACCTTCAAAGTTGCGTTATAAACAACGGCCTATGAGTGAGGCAGGGGGACCCCCTCTCCCCCTACCTTTTGTCACTGCAGTAGAAATACTGACGATTGCTATAAGAAATCAAGAAAATATTAAAGGATTAACTATAGACGGTTTAGAAACTAAATTACTGCAATTTGCCGATGACACAACTGCTGTCCTATCAGAAGTGGATTCACCGCGAGCCCTATTTGGATTACTTGAACGTTTTGAGAAAGCCTCTGGACTTAAACTTAATGTAACTAAAACAGAGGTTGGGTCGATTTACTCATATTTGGTGTGGACTCTTTTGTTTTTTTGATTGCTGTTGGAAGGAAAAGAGGTATAAATACTGATCACACTTAAACTCTGTTTCCAGCTCCAGCAGTGAATGGTAACTATTCCGAGTGGGAGGAGGCTTCTGAGTGCACTGTGACGTGTGGAGGAGGAACAAAAACACTTGAAAGAAACTGCACCAATCCCCCGCCATCCAACTGCGGAAAAAACTGCAGTGACCTGGGACCAGCTGAAAAGACAGTCCCGTGCAATGAAGAAGAATGCCGTGAGTGAAAACGCCCTCTATATGGTGTTTTTTACTCACTCTTGTTGAGTGGGTTAATGTTAATACACCAAAAGGCAGAGTGGGCAACCCAATATTCTGGTGAATGCACGTCCACACATTGTGAATGATACCACTGTTTGCACTCAACCCATGAAACGCATGTGGCAGTGTTAGTAGTGGTTGATATTTACCACATGCATTGCAGATGACGGTTTTTTCCTTCTACAAGTCAAGAATTACACGGAAAATTGGACACACACAGCAAAATGTAAAGCGGTAGTGACAACTTTCAAACTAGTTTCTTTCAAACAAGCAAGACGCAATCTAGTGGTCATCAAAACAATTTAAAAAGGTTCGTTAAGAAAAAACATTTGAGAAAATGAGTAATCTCTCACTTTATCAACATCCCTCACGCATTAATGTCTGACAAAATCCGTCACAATGCTCGTTTAGTACAGATGACTACGAAAAAGGAACATTTGCTCAAGTTGAGCTTAGAAAGAAAATACAACGGCCGTCTTAACATGGAAAGCAAAATCTTAACCACTAACTTAATTTGGCTAATTGCAAGACGCCTCATGTATGACCTGTATGGTCTAACCCTAATGCTTGAAATGTTTTAAGGCTTTTTTAGTAACACAGAATAATCGTTTATCACAACTCAAATTTTCCTCGCTCAACACATATATGATGCGGAATTATTACTCTGTTGAGATGTTTTTACTGCTTTAAGGTAAAGAAGTAAGTACTGATCACACTTAAACGCCTGTTTCCAGCTCCAGCAGTGAATGGTAACTTTTCTGAGTGGGAGGAGGCTTCTGAGTGCACTGTGACGTGTGGAGGAGGAACAAAAACAATTCATCGAACCTGCACCAATCCCCCGCCGTCCAACGATGGAAAGGACTGTAGGGACCTGGGACCAGCTGCAAAGACAGTCTCGTGCAATGAACAAGAGTGCCGTAAGTGAAACACTTTCTAATATGCTACTTCCAATTCTTTCTTTGTTGAATGGTTCCACATTTGCCAGTTTTATTTGCGGTTCATATCAATAAATACGAAAGCGAAAACGTCGACAGTAATTATAAAGCAAGCCGATACAAATCAATGGAATATCACAGAACAAATCACTGTGCATGTTAAACAAGACGATTGGGATAAGGACCCTTTGTCAGAGTCCGCACTTAAAGTGACAGCAAAGCAGCAAAGTGGGCTCCAAAGTTTGCTTCTAGTATCATAGGTTATCTTATGAAGGTTTCTGAAAAACCTTCTTTACAAGGATCTCAAACAGAAAAAAAAATTCAAATGTGTTTATCCACTCAAAAGATATCACGTTTTGAAATTTGAATTTCCCGCCATTTTGTTACTAAAAATAATTTATGAGGGATTACGACAGGGCAAGAGCCTTTATGAGGGATTAACTCTGTTACCTCTTTATCCTCTCTTGATGGCAGATAATGCATCGTGTTTTGGCCATGAATCGTTGCTTTATTATATTTGAATAGAAAGAAAAAAATTCGCTGAAAGAGATAAAAACAAGGATATATAAATTTGAGGGACAAACTAAGAAGTGAAAGCTCCATCAGAATGTCAATGTTTCGTGATATGGAACAGAATGAGTTGAATTATCTATAGTAAATAAGTGTTTCGTATCTTATGCAGTAGAACCTAGATTATGTTTGTCAAAGTTGTTGTTTCTTTAGCAATGTTTTTCCTGTTCTTCGCAACTGTTTTGGTTAAGCAAAGAGAAACGACGTAGACCAGGGAGTAATATTAGTTTTGCATAAGAGTGTCAAAATTTACCTATATTATTCCGCTTTATTTCTCATCCTTTTTATTGGTATCATCTTAATATCTCTAGCCTGACTTCCTGAGACACTTCTGCAAATCCCTTAGAATAAATCACACTAAAGTGCACTGTTTTGGACCCTTCATACTGGGGATCGTTTTTGGGGGAATTTATTCCATACATTTTAATGTAACTTTGGCTGGGTTGAATAATATCGTTCGTTATATCGGAGACTTTGTTATAAAGGGGCTCCTTACATCAGGCTTCCACTGTATTATTATCAGGTTTAAACGCTGTTGCATTGATAAGGTAGCTCAACTACCCTTATATATTTCCCCTAAGAGCGAGTAAACAATATGTCACGTCGGCAGAATTTTGTGAAATACGGGCTATTAATAACTTTGTTATTGCCTATTCTTCAGATGCCCATGATGAGGCAAGTGATTGTCTCTTTGTATCTCATCAAATCGGCCAAGACTCACCTCTATGCGGTTCTTCCGTTCGGCCATGCCAGACTCTTCATCAAGCACTACGACATGTTAGTGACGGAGGAAAGATTTGTCTTGATGGAAGGAACAGTGAGTCACATCCATATAGCTGTCTTCCAATGAATGCTACAGAGGAAACGAAGATATATGTAATGGACAAAAGTATAGAAGTACGCGACTGGTTCTGTAAGGCGCATCTTTACTGCCAGTTGGCCTTCAGACGTGCAGGAAATCGAATACTAAGGCTGACTCTCTTAAACCTGGTATTCCATAACTATGGAGCTATTCTAAACAATGTAAGCTGTTTCAATGTCACTATATCCAACTGCAGCTTTATTAACTGCAAAACAGCCTTTGATATGCGACAAAGACCATCTGCAGTCTGTCAGCAATCATCCTTCGTAATCAATAACACTGAATTCTTGTACAATAATTACTCTGTCGTTGCCCATTTATATAACGAATTTTTTCTTCTTAAGATCTCGAGATGTGTTTTTGAGGGCAAAGTAGGACGTTTTAATGTAACCTCTGAGGATAGGAAAATGAGGGGTAACGTGTACATTTTTTCAGAAAAAAGAGTTCATGTACACGGCATCATAGCTGATTCCATTTTTCGAGAACTCGGCCACGAGTACAACGGCTTTGCGTTATCAGTTAGAACCCAGGGTTTTTTTACCATTGGAAAGCTGTCAATTTTGAACAATACGTTTCTACGCAACGAAAATGCCGTGTTAGTGTCTGGCGGATTTGATGTGCATCTCACTAAAGTGACAATTAATTCCACATATGGGTACGCCATTACGGCCGGTGGACCTCCCAAACTAAGTGCCAAAGTTGTTGGTATAAAGGTATTCTTAGACCAATGCATTCTAGGCAATAACAAGGCTGGAGTAAGAATGGCGACCAATCCTTGTCTGCGGGATGCCTTGAATTGCCAAGCAAGCGAACAGAAACTAGTCGTGAAAAACAGCTTCTTTCTAGGCGGTAATGAAACACGAGGTACAGGAGATGCGATACGATTTCGGATGATGTCTGACACTTCAGACAGACCGAAATTTTATGAAACCGCAGTGCTTCTTGAAAATGTCACGTTTCAAGGATTACACGATTGCGCAATGTACGTAAGTATTCAAAAGAATGTTCGAGGGCAGATTTTGGTGAGGAACTGTAAGTTTGTGAACAATTATCAGTTTGTATATAGATTAGCTGAACGAGCGACTGTACAAATCGAATTTGAAGACGAAGATCCTCCAAATTCATGCCTGAAACTGCAAAACAAGAGCGAAGTCATACAAAATAACACAACACAAACGCCAGTGATATTTGACAACAGCATTTTTGTAGATAACGTCGGTATCGCCGCAGCCTTGAGCTTCTTAAACGGAAATGTTACCTTTAAAAACTGCACTTTCAAAGACAACAAAGGTTTGACTTTGGGAGGGCACGTGTATATGAAAACGGGTTACGGTAGGATTAGCGTTGTCAACAGCACCTTCATCCAGACACATTTGAATGACCGATTTTCTAATGCAAAGCAACGCCTAATCTCAAGTAATGGATGTTTCTTACATTCTGAGAGCGCTGGCCCGATCATCATTACAAATTCCTCTTTTGCGGCAAATGTCAGCAGGCCATTTATACCAATATTTGCAGCTACAAAAACTAGCTTGATACAAGTCGATGCTGCCTCCACCCTTCGATGCCCGTCTGGGAAGCGGGTCAAACTGGATAAAATGGAGAACACAGAGGGCTTTGAGTTTACTAAGGGGAGCAACACGTGTTGGATGAAAGTCAATTACGTCAAATTTTTCTGCGAAGAGTGCCCTGATGAGTTTTACAGTCTGCAGAGCGGACTGGCAACTGGCCTTGATATTAACAAGGGAACCGCATGCCTGAAATGTCCGTACGGAGCATCGTGTGAAAATGGAAACGTAAAAGCCAAACAGAACTTCTGGGGTTTAAACATTTCAACAAATCCTCCAAGTCTGCAATTTTTTCCCTGTCCCTTGGAATACTGCAGCAGTCCGAGTCATCCCAGCTACTTCACTTACAATGGTTGTCAAGGTAACAGGTCAGGCGTGTTATGTGGCGAGTGTTCAGATGGATATACGGAAGCTTTGTATTCGACGTCATGTAGAAAGAAAGATAAATGCAAAGATCACTGGTTCTGGTTGGCGACCGTTATCTATGTAGTTGTCTTTGCGGTTTATTTCGTTTTCAAGCCTCCTATTTTCTCAAAGTTGTATAAAGAGACTTTGTGGTTTAAGAAAACACCAGTAAACGCCTGTGTACAGCCACTGCCACCCGAAGAAATGGACGAGCTAGATTCAGGATATCTAAAGATTGTCTTTTATTTTTACCAAGTAGCTGAGCTGGTGATAATAAAGTCCCCAGAGGACGTTCTTCACGTAGTCCCATTCATTCCAACAGTAATTGCCCTTTTTAATTTCCAGGTAAAGACATTAGACGGCGGCATTGGTTGTCCATTTCCTGGACTCAGTGCCGTTACCAAACAACTATTTCTGTGTTCAAAGTTCCTGGCAACATTACTTTCCATCGGAGTCATCTATGCCATACATCGAGCCACAAGTAAGACGGGGTACATCTCTTCACCATCACTGAGAGTATACCTTGCTGCTGCTTTGGAAATACTGTTACTTGGATACGAAAGGTTGGCGGATACCACTCTTAAGCTCATGCACTGCGTCCCTATAGGGACGGATTGGCGTCTTTTTGTAGATGGTAACGTTCAGTGTTGGCAATGGTGGCAGCACCTGATGATCACCTTCATAGGGTTGCTCATCATTCCTCTCATCTTGGTTCTCTTCTGGGGATCACTAATGCTCTCCAATAACAAATTGTCGGGCAAGGAATTCTTGATAGCTTGTGCATTCCCTTTACCTTGTCTTCTTGTTTGGATCATTCGGCGGTGTAAGAAGACAAAACCCCAAGATATGCTTTTCACAAAAAATGGTCATGATGCCAAAGAAATCAAGAAGATTCTCCATAGTCCATTTCGCGAGCCCTCCAATGGTGACCATGGGACACTGTACTGGGAAAGCGTACTGACTGGTAGAAGGTTGATCCTGCTGACTATCCATACCTTCGCTACCGATTCCATGGCACGATTTGTCTGCCTGAATTGCACATGCCTCTTGATTCTTGTCCATCATCTCGCACTGAGGCCATTTCGCGATCGCAAGGCCAACATTTTTGAAAGCCTTTCGCTTGTGAGCCTGGTTGCTATCTGTACGTTCAGTTTGGCAGAGGCCACTTATTTCTCTGAGGGAACAGAGCCCACAGGACCCAGTCAAACCCTCTTTCGCGCTCTGCAGTGGATCGAGCTCGGTCTGCTCAGCCTTGTTCCAGCTGCAGTGTTCATTCTTGTATTGATTGCTGCATTATCCCAAGTACTCCGTTTGATGTATCACTGCATCAGGTTGCTTCCACGTGTACTTTATTCTTGTGGAACGCAGTGCAAATGTTTCTTCCGAGATCTATTTCCGGGTCGCTTATCAACGTCGCAGCAGCTCATCTTACTTCAGTGGGACTCCGAAGAACTGCTTTCCGCTGCATAAACGTACTTTAAAATTGCATTTATAATCTAATTTTAATCTGTTAAAGGGAGAGCGTAGACGATAGAGTGTCAACAAAAACTGTAAATGTTTCCATCAGCAGTGATAAAGCTCTCCTGGTGTAGGCCTGAATAGTCACGAAACGAGCCAAAGTTTTGGTTCTTCTTTTTAAGGTTTGAGGATATAAAACTCATTGGAAGTTAAGTTCAGTTAAATCTTTGTTAACTCTCAAAAGCAGCATGTATGCTTAATCAGTTGCTTGCCTATTGAAAGTTGCAATTTTGCAATCGTAATTAACCACATTTACTGCATTTATTTGTTGTTGTTTGGAATGTTAAGCTATGATATTTAACCACATACATTTTTATTTATTCAAGTACTATAAAGAAAACGCCCTGCCAACGTACACGTTGTAGACAAAGGCTTTGCCTGATTATTAGTATATAACGTATCCATCTAGAGATGTGTATAAGCGAAACAATAGCTTAGATTTTATAAAACAATTGACTTTGATGATAACTTCCGCGAGGTTGTCAAAACGCCAATCAATGTCACCACAAAATGTCCTCCTCAAGATTACACTCACCCAGAAATTTATGCTTCAATGAGTTCTGATTTGACTCTTGGGTTCAAAGCTTTTAATGATAGTCAACCTCAGAAGTGAACGGGCAAAGTTGTTTTTCTAGCCGATCCTAAAAGACGCGTAATCTCAGTTGAAAAGTGGCGCCAATTTTTGAGGGGACTGGTTTCGAATCGATCAGTGTTGACGTACGTAGGAACGTTGACTGGCTGTTTTTTTTTCCTAGAAATCCATGTGTCGAGCAGTAGTTGTAAGATGATGTAATTTTTCAACTCCTGGCATGAACTTTGACTTTTTGTCCTTCCAAATAGGGGTTGACACACTATGCCGGCATAATTTCGAGAATTATTACTGTAGGTGGAGCATCGAGCATAATGCCGGCCTAATAGTACTATTTTGCCGGTATAATAGTAACATTTTGCAATATACCAGTCGTGTCTTATTTTTGTAGTTAATATTGTCCGTTTATCGAATAAAAACTGTAAAATGAATGCAATAGGCAGTGACCAGGGATATACGTACTGATTTATCATTTGGTAATTACAAGATCTTGTGTAGAGGTTTTTCGCTATTCTTTAATTGAATATTATCTGTTATTCCTGCTGTCAGCAGCTTACTTTTGCAATTTAATTAGTTATTTCTTACCTTTGTATCTGAAGTCATTTAGTCACGTTGTTAGGTCATGGACAGACGATTTCAACGTTATAAAACATTGTTGAATAGATCTTTGTTGTGAAGGAAGCTGAACGAGGTGGCCAAACGAATTCAGCATCTCGATTCAACATCTTTCAACGTTGTTGAAGTAATATATCAAACACAAGAAAGATTGTTTCATCAGGATACGCAAACACGAAGCCGAGTTTTTTTAGCCAACTTTTTTAGCCAACCTGGTGAAATACTCTTTGAAGTGTTTGATATTAATAGTTTCTCAAACCCTTCATATTTCTTGGAAAAATGCTAGGCAAAAGTTTCCAAAACCCGATCCCAAACCCGTCAGGGTTTGGATAGGGTTAGGGTTAGGTTTGGGTTTGGTTTTCTTTGTGTTCTCTTTATGAATTATTAATGAGTTTGACAATTCAACTTGTTGAACGTGTTTGACCATCAGGTTAATGATGTTAAACTTTGTTTAAAAGTTATGTTAGTTCCCTGCACGTGCATTTATGCAGCTGCATAACATTTTTGCAGGTTTCAACCTAACGAATTCAACATTGTTGTTCACACGCGATTACAAAAGAAAGATTGGTGTTGGATCGAAAGTTTGATGACGGTCAAATTTCGTTCTACATCATCCAACGTCATTCAACCATGCAGGTGGTCAAATATGGTAACATGTTGAATTCAACAATGTTGAACCTTGATAGACAACAAATGTTGCGTCAGTTTGTCCACGGCAAAATATTATGGCAAATCGGTGTAAGTTTTGTTACAATCCTTATGTATCTTAATTGTGATGACAAAATAAAGAGGGTGCACGCAGCACTTGTAGTTACTTCCTGATAAGATAAAAGCTTTATCTTCAGTTAAGCGGGGGAGAGAATTAGAATAAAAATTTCAAATTAAAGTGTCTTCGATTTCGTTAAAACAATGTTTACCTGTCAGTTTTGCTTCAGGAAAACGATTTTCTTTTACAGATTATTCTTACGTCTTTGAAAAGTGGAAAAAGCACTGAAACCTTGTTGAGTTCTCAGATGCTTCACCCTTGTTCGTCATGTGACAAATTGATTACTTGAAGTAATACAATCCATTATTTTAGGGAGTACATTTTGGCTGCTTCATTTCGCTGTACTTAGCAATTCTGTGATTTAGTGATTTGCATGGTCAGCCCCCGGACTAGTACAAGACATAACAGAAGTTGGTCTTTTATTTTATCCTCAATCCACCAGAAATGACTGCGCCACTATCACTTTTTGCCCTCATGAGCACTGGTTTGTCAGTTGACAGTCTCGTCTCGATTTTCCCCTTCCATTAGTGGAGTGGAATTTCTATTGTCGGATTTGGCCTCCTGGTTGTCACAAATTAAACTCTAAGCTACCCCAGGGTCTCTGCACTAGCTACAAACTCCTTGTCTGTTTGTTTCTTTCTTACAATTCTAATTATCCAGGCCTGTTATCCAGAAAGTGTTAATCAATTAATATGAATGGCCACACAGAATTCGATGTTAGTAACCACATATATCTTTGATTTCATTATCATCATCATCATCATCATCATCATCCTCATCATCATCATTTTGTCTTTTTTTACATTTCTGAACAACATACAATTCGAGTACTTCTTCACGGCGGTTGGCTTTGCATGTCAGAGTAGCTTTGCCCTTATGTCTGATAATGTGGCCCCCATAAGCGGTCATACATTGGACTGTTGTAAGGGGGAGGGGGAGGGTTTGTGCAGTTTCTTGAACGTCTTCCAAGATATAACGTTTGCCGACGCCCCAATATCGAGTTTCATCTTCAATTTTCGGAGAAGTTTCCCTGTGGTGATAACTACTCGAAAGCTTGAAATCGTGCTTCAGTTCAGTTTTTTCCTACTATTTGACACCATGTAACATACAGCACGTGTGATTCAGGGAAGGCACATTTTTATTACTCGTGAACCAGACCTGGCGCGGTTACTAATGTAATCCAGCCAGGTTACATCATCTGTGAGAAAGATAACTCCGAGGAAAAAGGAAAATGTTACTAAGTCCTGTAAACATGAAATAGAATGAAAATTTATCAAGTCAACATGTATCGAATATTTTGTTACCTTACGGAATGTAGTTGGTCAGTTCGATGCAAGGTTATTCTCATTAAGAGTAGATGTGTCTGTATTCTTAATTTGCACAGTGATACTCTACAAAAACATTACTTTTTGAACTGATAACTTGGTGTTCTTCTTGGAGTTCCCCCTTCTGTAAGCATTCCTTTCCCCTTGAAAGCCTCTTATTGCGCCTTACCAGGCCTGCCTCTCTCTACCGACTCGCTAATTCGCAGAAAAAAAAAATTTTCACTTTTAATTTGTAGGTCTTCCTTTGTCACTATACTGTTCCCGTTAAGAACTGCTTTAAAATTCTTAATGTCAGCAGCAAATCAATGTGTCCTTTATTTTTCCTTCCTTGCGTTGCATAGACCTTTGTACAGGTAAAACAAAATGATGAGTTTCGGGAGTTTTAGTCCAGCTGACACTTAGCAACGCCGCTTTGCAGTTAGGGATGTAAGGGTGAAGTAAAGTACGGGCCGGTGACAACAGCAACAACAACTTTACCCACTCGTAGTGACACACACCGCCATTGCTTAACTCCAGTTTGTGTGGCCTGAAGCAACTAGGGGTGTTACTACTTCCTCCAACTTCGCAACGCATTTATGCACCTCGGTAGGGAGATGCAACATGGAGTAAAGTTACTTGTCTAGGGGCCTCTTCATACGAGCCTGGCTCGGTTTCCGAGATGTCGCGTCACCACTTTTTCCTTTGTAAAAATTTCGATGTGTTCATTTAAGAAAGTCATGTTGGCCCGGTTACCGAGATCTCGGTAACCGGGCTGCAAATTTTCCCTTATGAACAGGTCAACCCGGATACCGATATGAAAAAAAATTCAAATACGCATTCGTTTCTGTCGAGGGAAAGCGAAGTTAGAATCATTCCGGCCTTTTCTAAACTGACTGTTTTTTTTAAACAAGAAATTCTGAAGAATTTAGAGGCGGCGGATGGTCTGTTCCCCCCCTCCCCCCAAATGTGACCTTAGAGTTTCTGTTTGATTTCCACGGGCTTGTCTGTGCAAATATCGGTCGACCCCCCTCCCCCCCTCCACTTTTTCTAAGGAAAAAAGGTTTCTTTAAAGGAACAGCGACAATCTCCTATTGTTGAAACCGCATACACTCTTTTTTTATAAGAATGTTGTTTTCAACCGTTTTGTGGGAAGTTAAATGGTATAAGTGCTACGCTATTTTCTTGTACCTTTGACGAAGAGGAGTCAAGCATGAGAATTCAAAGGCTTAATTCTGGCAACCACCGTAAGGTTTGAATTTTTACATGTTTCATTTTAACGTTATGTATTTTTACTTTTTTCCAGAAAACAGGTCTTACCATATCTACCTGTATTACCTGGTGGGTAATCCAGGTTATCTTTATCTTAGGTCTTCTTGATGACCTTAGCACAAATTAACAAGACCACATAGTAAAACTATTATATTAATTTGGGTGTAAGAAGTTCTCCACTCTTTCTACATCAACTATTGTTTCTGATCTGCATCAGAAATAGAAATAATCAGTTCCAATTCATTGAAATAAGCACATGATGGCCCCAAGTAGCCTGAATGGATTACGAGCTTGTGTATTTCAGCTCCTAAAGTTAGTTCCTTTTTCCTTTTGAATCAGATCTATTTGGGACAAAGAATAAGCTACGAATAGCGGCAGTCCGTTGGACCTGCCGCCTTTCAAAGCCCTAAAAAGTTCTAGAGTCGAAAGAAAAGGTCGTTTAGGGTGGGAAAGAAAACTGTATAAATGGCACAGTTACAAGATAGAAACCTCCGTAATAATTTTGTGATTACAAATTCTATTATTGCAATTGGGTATTTTTAGTTGATGATGCCTTTGCCCCCTCGAGGTAAAAGCAAATTCAAATAGAAAATAGTGTTACATACAAATTCAATGTGTTGATCTCTTGTATCCATTGTAAATTTTGTTACTTTGCAACACCTCATAGTTACTGAAGCCATCATGATTTTAGGGTGCGTTTCTTCGACACCAAAGAAACGCAAAATCCGAAAAAGGATTATTTTGTCATGACAAGACAGGCTGGAGGCACGCAATATATATGTCAGAATGATATTCTCTCGTACTGGCCAAGAATTCAATTAGAATGGAATACAAATAATTTATAAACAAGGACAGTATCTGCAGTAGTTCAAGTGAACTCGCTATTTGCGTTCACAGTTAGCAAAATCTGGTCCCTGAATTACAGAAATGGTACACAAATGAAGTTATCCTGACGTGTCAATGCTTCTGTCTGTGTTATTAGTGTTAATGTAAAGCATATGTATGCATAGTTTTAGTACATTGTTGCGCTCAGGGCTCCCATTGATAACAGACAACTTTTTGCATCTGAAGGGGCTACCCTGAGCGGTATAAATCAATAAAGGTTCTTCTTCTTCTTCTTCTTCTGTGCTTTTGAAGAAAACTTTTCAAATATACGGAACGGAATAATCACCTGAATTTTCTTTTTCACGATCGAATGTTTTGTCACGCAAGATCGAGAGAAAATATGGCGAGACCAGTAAATTTGCATGGAAGACCGCTTGACAGATGTACTATTTTCGGATCCGTCTCCCAAAGAAACGCACGGATCATGAATCCTAAAAATCCGGATTTAGATTTGATCTGATGTATCCACTCGGAGTGGGGATTCTTCAGATCACTAATCCGTGATTAATAAATTTTCGGATTTAGGTAAAGAAACGCAAAATCCGTTTTTGGATACAAGAATCCGGATTTGGATTTTCCCAAAGAAACGCACCCTTAATATTTGAGGTGGTTTTTTAAATGAACATTTTTTCTTTTGTCCTGAAATGAAATATGTTTATCCATCCTGTTATCTTCCGCTATTACAGTTTGTAACCTAAATTTCATTACTTCTGACGATTCTTCAACAAGCCCTTAGCTTTAGAAGCGTGCGCTATAGATCTTGCAGCCTTAGTTCTCTCCAATCAATGTCTCCGTAGGCTTGATTGGCAAAACCAATTGACGAACTTTCTTGACCTGCCATCCTAGCTTTGCTTCTGCGAGAAAAGTAAATAGCAACTAGGTTAAAGCAAAGAAAGTCAGTGAATGAGTAATCGAGTTCCAAGTAAATTCCAGAAATTTAGCAAACATTAAGACTACCATTTTAACATTCTGTTTAAAGCTGAAGGTATTGTTACTAATACAGTTTGGTCGGCAAACCGAAGCTCTTCTCTCCAAAACCTGCTCTGTATCTAAATTCCTTCCTACTTTTATTCAGCATTAATCAATAACCAGAGGGAGGAGTACTCAATGATGCATTGTAATGTTTTGTCCGCCACCAAGGGTATGCAATTTGAGCCATTTTGTTCTGAAATGAGTTATAGAAATTGGCCATTTTGGCCTAATATAAGGTGCCATTTGTATGTAAGTAGGAAACAGGGCACTGAGTCTCTTCGCTTTACCTTGAATAAGGGGAATTTCAACAGGCAACGTCTACTGCCCCTGGTGATGAATAACGAGTGCAAAAGAGGTTCAACTTACAGGCAGTATTTCCTGACACAGAAGAACAATAACACAAGGAAAATAACAAAGACTGTTCCTCCTACGGCAGCTGAAATAAGCGTTTCCTTGGAGATTCCTGAGGTTTTATTGTCAGTCTTGTGTAGGTCTAATAGCGAAAATAATGTTAATGAGCAATCAACAAGTTGCATTGCTATGAAGGATACTCTGAATGACCCCTGCACGGGTGAGATCTCGTGGTGATTGCACAGGAGGCAAAGGGTCAGAATAGTATTCAAAATACTACTATTTGTCTGGAACTTGATCGCTAGTTGAGTCAGGAGACGAAAACCGCACGATAAAGCGCACGAGAGGGTATGATGTAAATTAGAATCACCATATGATATGTGCAACATCTGAAAAACAAAAAACAGTTACCTCCGGAACCAACGTCAAACGGTCTAAAATTAAATTCAGTTAGCTTCTATTGCAACCACGAGATAAAAATGAATGAACAAATGCAATGTATGAATAACTAAACAAATAAATAAAACAAGATAGTAAACAAAGCAACATTTCCGTTGTTATAGTTACTGACCTTGACAATCCTGCTTTCTTTTTGAGGCTTGTTGGCCAGATGTTGAAGTCCCGGATGGACATGAATTACATGAGGTCTGAGCTTCTTGATCTTGGTATTGGTCCAATGCGCATGCTTGACAATTGGTGCCGTTGAAGAAGTAGCCAACAGGGCAGTTGACTAGTTTGTAAAAAAAAGATAATAGAGAGTGACAGTTCAGGTCTTTGCTCTAACCATTGCTTTCATCATAGTCTGTCCATATGTGTGCAGTTTGCCTTTTCTTTCAAGGATACTTAGTTAAGGGAAAGTAAACCCCGCCACGCTTCTGGAAGAGCGCCCTAGTGATTTTCTCGCGCGCTTGTGTGTTTTCTCCTTTTGCAATCGGCAATTTAATGAAATATTAATAGAAAATTTACTCCCTGGGAGAGTAAATGATTTTATGCAACCTTCGGCACTGGTAGGAGTAAGTGTTTTGATCATTGTATTTATAATAAGTGAATGCAGGCCAGGTGACAGGCCTCTTTCTTCAGCAGCTTCTCCCAATTTATTTATTTTTTGAGTCGTTTGACTTCGTCCATGACATTCGGGTCTGCCCTCACCTTTGCTGGAAATAGATAGGTATTTTTACATTTCTGTATACGTATTTGTACATGATAGTTTCAGAACGGCCACGCAAGTGTCTAAAACATGGCAATTTTCTGGCGTTGTTTGGATGTCTTCTAACTTCTTTCCAGCAAACAGAACTCAGCCTTGGCAATGTACATTAACACAAATTTTTGTAACTCCAATTTGTAAGTGCGCAAGGGGGCATAAATGACAGTTACACCATACGCCCTTTTTGAAAAGAGGAAACAAATATAAATAGCGCCTCGTTAGAGTTATTTATCCCCTTACAACGCACACACGGAATAATTGCTAAATTATCAGTGACAACACTTAATTTAAATTATCATTAACAACACTTTTCAACAAGAGAAGCAAGAATCCAGGTTGATTCAAAGTAAACTAATGTATCTTTATTCTCCTCACCGCACATTGCCCCACTTTGGACTTGTCCCTCACCACAAAGGACCCGAATAAGGCGAATCTCAGGAGGCCTTGATGGGTTCGTCACTATGACAACACTACTAATATTCAAGGTCAAGTCCGCTTTGTCCAAGGCTGCTAGAACGTCATTAGATATTTGTAGAGAAGTCTGGTTGAGATCAAGTGATGTGTTATTGTACTTTATAAGAGGAACTTTTATTGTGAAGCTAACGGTCAGAGGAATTGTGCTTTGTTTGGTATCAGACACATCTCTCTTACGGCGAGCTGTTTCTCCGCATTCGACTCTGACGTTCTCAATCCTACAGTCTGGGTTTCCATAACAAGCTCCTGCCTGGCCAAGGGAGGTGCTCATTAAAAGGTCGATGAAGTTTCCGGCAATCTCTTCGTTCATATCTTCTCCGCCGCACTGGTCAGTGAGGTAGTGGTACTGTCCGTTTAACAAAAGACCTTTTGGTATGTGAGTTCCTGTAAAGAAAGTTAAACGGTTTTAGAACTGCTGAAAACCCAAAATAACATGGTAATGATAATTATAATCAAAGCTCAAACCAAAAATTGCTCGTATTTGGCTATAATTGCCACTACAATAATTCATCCAAACATCAAACATCAATTTTAACAAAGCCATTAAGAACAAATGAGGGCTGCCTTATATACTAAAAAATTGTTGTTACTGTCGATAAAAGGGCTGCCTATCCTTTAGTTTTGTCTGTTTTGTTTTTTAGAATTTACTTAGATTTAAATCTGCTGCTTTGGTGGTTGTGAATAATTGATTAACAACAATCCGGTGTGTTGGCGTGTTCTTGTGGTGTTGCACACTGCTGAAACAGCAAACGCAAGGCCGTTACAGTTATTCGCTACTTATTCAAGTGTCTTTTCTTTCACTCATTGAGCTTAAAAATATTTTATGATGAAATTTATTGAAAATTTCTTAGTTTCTTACTCGAGCAGTCAGGAAAAGCAGGTTTTTTAGGCACCTTCACATTCACCCATTTGCCCTTCGCGTTACAGTGATAGATAGGCTGTGGAGGGTTGGCAAACCCATATCCCTTATTACAATGCACGGTGCAGGTCATTCCACCAGCCAGCCATGTCTCGCACGCTTTGGCTCCATTCTTCGGTGCTGGTAAATCCACACACGGAGTATCTTTAAGAGCAAAAATTGGCTAAATAATCAAACTTACAGAAATTTTCCATTACATCTTAAAACAACATTTAAGCAATCCTTCAGAATGATCATCTTCTAAACTAGAACGATACCCACACATGTTCTTCGTATTAAAAGCAAGCATACAAAGAAAGTACCATGTAACGTTAAATTTCTAGATATCGGACATCGTTCTATTTTAGACCATCTAGAAACTAAAATATGAGAACGGCATTTTACAGCACAATAAACAAAATGACAACGCTAAAAGGTTTCAGTGAGATGAACAGATTCATGAAAAGATTCATGAAGAGATTCATGTATATATACAGGTATACAAGTGGGAACAACCTTGTACAACACATAACAAAGCTACAAAAAACACTGTTCTTGAAATGCGGCAACAAGAGCAACAAAATTTTGAAATATCCAGCCACAATATACTGAACTAATTCTTGAGTAACAACAAAGACAATCAATGAAAAATAAATCAGTGTTGATGTTCTGGTAACTGTTTTAGTCATCAGACTAAAGGCGCAATTTAAACGACTTTAGTCGAGGGGTTGGGGTAATACATATCGAGGGAGAGGGCGTATTTACTGATTTAGGCGTAAAAAAGTAAGGGGTTTATTACAAGGGGGGCTCATTTGAGGGAGGCCAGGGATTAAATAGAGGAAATACGGGATGTCCCTGAAAGATATGCGAGTACTTTGAAACATCGTGCAAACAATTTTTCCTTTAAATGTTACAGTATATATCTCCTAATTGAAACAACGTTGACGAGTAAAAAGCAAAAACTATGAAACGAAACGACTCGATGGTTTTCTGGAAAGCATAAAGACTTGCTTGAATTCCCAGATTCCTTGTACGTTGGTAATATAACAAACCTAAATCTATTCTTGGATACTCAGCAATGACTTTGTGCGTGCCGCCTTCCCAGAACTCAACAGTGTCTTATCATCCGTATTTTGTCCCTCTTACGCGTCAACGTTTTTCAAATAGGCGTATATACCTAATTGAAAAAGCGTTGTCATGTAAAAAGCATATACTATGAACGGTACCACCCAATGGTTTTCTGGGAAGTAGGAAAACGTGCTTCTATTCTCCAGCACTGGGTGGAGCGGGGGGGGGGGGGGGGGGGAATATTAACACAGGATACCAAAATCCAATCAAAAACATTTTTAGGAATGAAAATATCGTGGATATCAATATATGGAACTGAGTAGGAAAGTAGTTAGTGCTGCTTTCCTTTGTGTCGCATCGTTCATGGTTTAAACCGACAACGTTTTATCAATCAGGTGTATAACAAAGTGACAAAATGTATACACACCAGCTATTGTTATAAGAAACCTGCAATACTCCCTATTTCCCGCCTTATCTGATGCAGTATAAGTAATGTTGTATTCTCCCCAGGTGACTTCACTTCCATTCTTCAGGTTTGTTGTAAATAGGTTCACGCCCACATTATCCGTCACGGTAACTGCGGGTAGCATTAGCTCACGCCATCTTTGAGGTGAAATAATCTTGATGTCACCAGGACAAGGGACAATCTTAGGCTTTTCAAGATCTGTCGAAAGAAAATTGAATCTTAGGAACTTGTTAGCGTACTGTCACGGTGACATCTTAGCCCGGCTCTTGCAGCCTGGTAAACCAGGAAGAGAGGTTGACCTAACTGGAATATAACTGCGTCGAAACTACGCCAAGCTACAGTCCAGCGATTTCTTTGTACTAACGAATAAAACCCTCAAAGCATTCTACCTCGAAAATTGATCGAAATAAGCCAAAACGTTTCTTTATAGAGGTGTTTATTATAGGTTCAGATAGATTTACCCTTAACATGAACAGAAAATACACAGCTGCTGCTAAGCCCGGCAGAGTCTGTGACGTCATATCTAATGTTGGTTCGACCAACATTCAGCTGCTGCGGAGGAAGCAGACCGCTGAAGTTCAAGGGATCGTTAGAATTGTCGGTGGGGACTGGAGCCTGCCACGTGACTGTTGCATATGATTGACCAATGTCTGTAGAAACATCCATGTCAGGTGGGCATTGAATGCTTGGAGGCTTGATATCTGATGAAGATGAATTGAAGGTCGAAAGTGTCAATGACAGTTACGATATATTTTTTAAAACTACTATTAAGTTAGTCAAAGTTATCTCAGCTTTTAAACAAGATATTAAGGTACTAAAATCCTTGTCACTGTTGAACTAGAAATGACCACCATGGTTATAAAAACAGGAAAAAAAATATTCACTTCGTCAGCAACATCATATTCATGTTGAGAGAAACCGTTTATTTTCTGATGTATATTCCATACCTTTACAGATCACCTTGCTAACGTTTGAACTCCAGGAACCATTTTCAAGGCAAGATACTCTTGGCGGACCTTCCAGATGGTAGCTAGAACCATTGCACATGAAGAAACAATCTGTTCTATAGTTTACACCAAACGGCATCTTGCATGAGGCTGGATAAACCGTCCCACGAGAAGGCGCTTTGATGGCTGGACACTTAGCAACTTAAAAGAACGTAAAAAAGGTAAGATGAAAATCAGCTAGAAGACGTCTTCCTTTGGAGAAGTTTGTCCAACAATCTCATCTGAAAAACGAAAAAGTCTACCAAAACACCTTTACTAAGGGGAGAAGAAGATGCACCAACAGCACAGGGGAAGACTGCAGAGAGAGAAAGAGAGAGAGAGAGAGAGAGAGAGAGAGAGGGCGGGGAAGGAAGGAGGAACGGCAAGTAGAGGGGGTGGTAAGGAGCGAGGGGGTGTGGTTCGTGTGAAAGCCAAAGTCCCATTCATGTTATTGTCAGTTGTCATTGTTTGAATTTGAAATATTTTTACCTTGACGTAAACGGCTCGTAGAGACCATTTTTTGTTAAATGAAAAACAATAAACACATACAATTAGTTTAAGTTGTCTTACTCCAGTAGAAAATCATGCTTTCAAAAGCAATTAACGAATTTGAAAATAGACAAGAATCGCTTGCTTTCTGATTTTGTTTTCATGTCGTTTGTTATTTTATTGCTGACATTGAAGTTTCTATTTTCTTACTGTGGCATGTTGTTGTCGTGCCTGACCATCTTCCATTTGCCTCACATATCCGCACACTTGACCCTGCCAGTCGGTATCCCAAGTTACAAGAGAAAGAGGCTTGGGAACCAAATGACCAACCACATGAAAGAGAGGTTATGGCACCAAAGATTGGAGGCTGGAGGACTGGACAGGTCTTTTCTGTGAATATAAAATTCTTCACTGTGAATAACTTGATAACTGCAGTCTTTTTTCTAACTCCTCAATTTTTCTTTGACATATTACATTTTATTTTATTCTGTTACTTTAAAAGACATCTGACATTGACATCTCTTATCCCTTGATTAATAAGTATAATACCCTTTATCAAAGATCAGAACACATTCATGACATGACTTTTAATGGCGGTGTGCAATAAATCTCATCACGCAATACTGTGCGACTATCATTCGAAGTAAACCCCATAGCTTCACAAAATTTAAAATGAACACTGGTCCACTTCAAAATCTTCTAAAGTAAAAAGGTGTCGTTTGCTTCACGGCCAGGTGTATTGCGATGTTCATTACACTCCTTTACATTAATTTCTTCTAGATGGTAAAAAGTAAAACTTAAGACTGTTATTTTGCAGCAAGGAGAACGGCATACTTGCGACTTGCACGATAAAGCTGCAGTTGGCTCTGTTTCCCTCTTCATCAGTTGCTGAATATTGAACACTGTACAAACCAATACTTAAATTAGCAGGAGGCCGCACGGCTGGGTAGTTGATAATCACGTGACCAGAGTTATCAGTTGCTGCTGGTTCGAACCATGAGAGAGGGGCGTTGGATGAACATTTAGGGGCATAAACTACCATGTTACTGGGACAGGTGTTGTTGAACGAAGGAGGCGTTTTGTCTGTGAAAGATAAAACACGTCAACTTCATAAAATTTCATAAACTTTTAGGACTAGTTTATATATTTATTATTAGGATTACTTGATATTTAGGAATAGTCGAGCGTTTTTAATATGAGCCTCTGGCTCGAGAGACTGAGTAACCACTTCCCACGTTTTTTCGACTTTAAATAAAGTTACTTAATACTTACTTACTTACGTACTTACTTACTTACTTACTTACTTAGAGCAATGGACTATTTAGGTTCAATATAACGCGTAAGGCAGTATTCATGTAGGAATTTAAAGCCTTCAGATTTCCATTTTAATGAGTGAAACTTGTTGTTTTTCTGCTCGTCAAGACCGTTACGTAACCAGATGATTCAGCAGGTGTAAGTATTTTGGTTAAGTTTGTCCGGTTGTATGAGTCCTTTCGGATATATTTTCGAATCAGCAACGCCTAACGTAACCGGAAAGACCTATCATACAACCGCAATGACTGTCGCAAAACGTAGAAACATTTCTTACTATTTCTAACTAACTAACCTTTCAGTCTCGAGGCCATTTTCGTGTTGTCTTGTACCTCTTCTCCAAAGGGAGTCTTTGTGCATTAAGCTGTTCTTATGAAAACGAGTTTCATTCACATGCAGATAAAACTCATTTTCATATGAAAGGTGTGCTCTTGGCCTTGATTTGAAAACGAGGTACAAGACAACTTGGAAATGGACTATTGAAATAGATATACATTCTCCTGATATTACCTCGGCACCGGGTGTCATTGTTCCCAGTCCACTGTCCGTCATTACCACAAACTCTAAGTGAGGTGCCCTCTAGAACGTAACCTCTTTGGCAACTGAACCTGCAGGTCTGGCCATAAGTGCTCCTTGATAGACATGAGGATGGAGAAATGACAGCATTTGGAGGAGGAACAAGAACGCTGCAGTTTATCACTGTGAAAACGAAACCGAATCTGTATGTTAGTAGATGGTTCATAGATTGAATTGTAACCTATAGTTATTTAACAAATAGATTCCATGTTGCCGTGCATCTGTTCAGTAATAGATCACAGATGACGTAATAAAAATAAAAAAGCCAACACCATGCTTTGTTCTGGTATAAAGCACGCAAGGGAAAGCCGAGAGCACTCAATAATTAGTAAGAAGCACTCGCCTGCGGCTCATGGTCACCACACACTTCTTTCGTGCTCTTCTTTCTTTCTTGCGTGCTTTAAAACAGAACAATGAACGGTTTTGGCATTTTTATTTGTTAAATAAAATCTAGGTAACCAGATAAAAGTTCTTTCCGGGCTTCTCTCTCCGTACATTATTTAGCACGTAGGTGATTTTGTGACGAAACCCCTTACTCAATCTAATAAGCCGGGCTATACTTGTAACTCATAAACACAAGTAGTACTGCGTGCACTTGCGTATTAAATTTTCTAGTTTTTTTTCTTTTTTGGGCCTCACTGGAAGCTCTTTTACTCCTTCACATCTTAAGACAGTGCTGCAAGTATTCAAGTTCTACAAATAACGTTTATCAGGCATTCACACCACCTTCAAATAGGCCTTCTACATTTGCTGTTGATACTTGTAAATTACTAACCGTGACAGAATGACGTCAGTCCACTCCATTTCTCGTTCTCCAGGCACTTCCGTCTTAGGGAACCAGTTAAATTGTAACCAGGGTTACAAGAGAAACTACAAACTGTACCATAGGGTTCGGATAGAGGATTGGCACAACCTGTCTTCAGTCCGTTTGAAGGAGAGGGAAGAGATGGACACATGATAGCTAAAAAAAAAAACCAAGGGCAAAATGATCATGGGACGACCATTTTAACAAACCGTTAGTGACACCATAGTACGTACTCAATTCTGGCCCATAAACATTGCTTGGCAATATTGTTCTATACACTTAAGGCAACCTACCTTGACAAACAGGCATAGGTTTGTCCCAGTAGCCTAGAGGCCTGTTACCAGGGGCAACGCACGTGATCATCGATGAGCCATTTAAACGATGACCAACTGCACAGGAGAAGTTACACTTTGATCCGTAATGGTTACCGCAGCTGTTCATCCGCAAAGGGCCTCTGAGATCAACTATCAGCGATGTACAATTGATAACTAAAAAAATCAAAAAATCAAATCAAATGTAGTAAAGGACACTTTTCGTCATCATCTCGTCTTGATGGTCAATTAATTTCAAGAATATATACAGAGTCTGAAAAAATGTTTCATGTTAGTGTCAAGAGGAATATCTGACAGGGTCGTGCGAAACTTATACTAAGGTCGTTTCATCATTTGTTTTTTCAAATATGATTGTTATTTTAGTTTAAGTGAATTTATTACTTTCGATCAAGTTTGTCTTTAGGTGAATTCTTGAAATGATAGAGGCTGAAAAAAAAGCTAAATTGTTAAAGTTGACAAACTGACTACCTAGGATTGATAATCTTGAACATTTTGTTACCTGAGACTTTAACAGTAAATGCACAAGTGGCCCTATTTCCTGATTGGTCCACAGCAGTGTATGTGATCACGTGAGTTCCTTGACTGAATCTTTGAGGGGATTGATAGTTTGAGGTCACTGTAGGCGAGGCTCCTGAGTTGTCACTAGCAACCGGTTCTGTCCAGTTCACTACAGCTGAAAACATGTCTCGTTCAGCATAAGCTAACAACGGGCCTACAGGACACGGCACACCAAATGTTGGTGGTTGAGAATCTGGAATTGTAAAATCACCAAGCAAAGTAAAGTGAATAAAAGTGGAAGTAAGGGACTAGTATTATCGCACTGAGTAGTTATAATCGTAATAATCGTGTAAAATACAAGGTATAATATACTTAGAACAAACACCACTGAACCGTTGCCAACAGCTACCTGCACCTTACAAATGACTGATTGCCGACAATAACAAGACAGACAAACAATAGACAAACCGACTTATTGACTAACAATAGACCAACGGACATTTGACTAACAAAAGACGGATCGAAACGCACCAATCACGTTGAACAGTCTTCACAGCCAATAATATCACGGCTTAACTGACAGAGGACCAATAACATCACGAGATCGTCGACCAATCAGGACAACGACCAGAGACTTATAACATCTACTGACGATTCACAGTTCACTTGACTCTGAAGATGACTTCCGCTCAAGTTGTCGAAACGTCAGTCAATGTCACCTCAAACAGTCCTTCTCAGAACTACACTCACCCGGACGATCACAATTTACCGAATTATGACATTTGCTATTGTTGACAGCCTTTGAAGTTTCTTTTGGAATTGTAAGAACAAGATAAAGCTGCAGTATATACAAATCATATATAACATGTTTGATTACCAGTGCAGATGATGGCGCTATCACTCCATTGTCCAGATGACAAACATGTTCTGGTAACATTTCCAGTTGAGCTGGTATATCCAGATTGGCAGGAATATAAACAGCGTGATCCATAAGTACTGGAACAGGCAGGAGACAGCAGTAAAGCTTTAGGTGGGGTCACTAGTGGGTGACAAGTAATAGCTGAAAGGTAATCAAAAAACTGCCATTTCAATACGGGTCAGTATTGTTAATGATATTTATGGATGTTACGTGGTCCATTTGTTTCCTCGCCATAAAGTGACTAGTGCCTAAACTTATTCCTTTTAAATATGTTAATGTTTCACTGAATTTGACTTAATTAGATACGCTTTAGTTTATCACAGCTCACATACAACAATCTCGCTGTCAGATGATTTGGCTACTACACAGACGACTGCAAGCTTTCTCTGGCCTTTCTTATCATTTTATAAGGTCTGCAAACTGAAGAATCTTTTTTCGGAATCCAGAAGGCTGTTGAATGTCTGCAGATAGTCTGTTGTTGGCACCCAGGTCCACGTTTGCCTTGAGAAGTGGCGTAGAGTTCAATATTATAAGGTTTTAGGTTCCTTTGCAAGCATTCGAGAAGGTGACCTGAAAACACAACTGGAGTGTTCAAAACTCTTGAATCAGACTTTCTGTTTATCATATTTTGTTCAAATTGCGCACTCAACACTAGTTCTATCCGTTTAACACGTCAAATGACTTGGCAAAAGAACGTGGCAAATGAATTGATCTATGGTTTGGTAGACAGCAAAAGGGAAGGAGCGTGGGGACTGGAAATGTGATTGGCTTGTCATCCCCGCGCCAAAGCCTATCTGTAATCATATTTTAAACTGGAGTTTGTGCATGTTTCCTTCTGAGACGAAAAAAGGTTTTCACGCCCGGAGCTTGAGCCTTTTCGATGTCAGGCACTGGACCAACGCGCCCCAACAGTCCCTACTCTTTCATAATATTTATAGTTACCTTGGCAAACGAAATCCTGGCCACTCCAGCTTCCATTTACGAGACATGTCCTAGTTGTAGAGCCGTGTCCGTTAAAGCCAGGAGAACAGGAAAACAGACACACTGTGTTTAAAGGTTCTGTTGCTGTTCCTGTGCATCCCTGCCGGGCACCGTTGGGTGGCGCCGATAAGGCTGGACACGTCACAGCTGCAGAGGAGAGGAGTAGTATTTTTCGTTCACAAGACTTTTTAATGTATGTTTAGTTTTGTAAACTTCTTTTTTAACAGATTCATCTCTACAATGAAATAACATGTTAACGTTGCTCTCTTGTCTCCTACTTTAGCTGGTACTCTGTGAAGGAAGACAATCAGTTATCAAACGTGTTCACTTCAGAATGAACCTACATTTTATCTTGTGTTACTCGTTATTGCTTTATTTGCAACCAATTAGCTGCTATATTTCGCTTGGTCAAGATGAAAGAAAAAAATCCTACCAGTGCACTGTGTTTGTAGACCGGTCCATGTTCCATCGTTTTGGCACGTCCGTTCGCTTGCTCCACTCAGTGAGTACCCGATGGCACAAAAGAACTGGCAGGTTTGTCCTGGTAAGTTGGAACAAGCCACCATGCTACCATGGGTGGGTGCAGACAGCCGAGGACAGCGGTTTACTATTTAATGGAAGAATGTGACAAATATTAAAAATAAAGATTAGTGCCTGTTAAGGTCTGGAAGTGGATAGAAGTTAGCATTTTTTGTCACAAATTAAAGTAGATAGAAAGGTAAATATCGCACAATAGAACGTATGACTTCAATGCCCGGAATGCAAGCTTCTTGCTGACAATACGATAATACAGCTAAATTGACTACTGGTGTTGATTGAGGCATTTCTATTGTTACTCTACACCAGCTTTTCGTTCGATTTTCTTGGGGGAGCTTGTTAGGGATTAAACTTTCAACCAAGACTCTTACCTCCTTGACAAGTGAAAGCGTCACCAGGCTTCAGTTGCACTCCTTCTGGACAGAAACATCGATGGCCAGTTGGGTTTGGAAGACAAATGTGACTGCAGCCTCCATTCAAGTGAGAGCAGCTAGTTGGTCCTGATGCGAGGTAAGGTATCTTATTAGTGAGCAGAATTATTCTTGAAAGGGTGAGTTGGGATGCGTCACGATGTGGTGAGCAGTAGAGTAATTTAAGAAAAGCCTAAGGCCCTCTTGACCCAACCACTGCTAAGGTGGTTTTGGAATTGCCCAAAGATTAAATTTCGCTCATCATGTTGTTTAGATGGCGAAAATAGATTGTGACAGTGTAGTTAGCAACCTACGTGCTCATTAGCAATGTTCTAACTCTAGCCTTTGTTCACTGAAGGAATAGATCGTCTTGACTCGTTCATTTTTAAACGAAGAGAAAGTAAAGATTTGCTAAAGGCAGAATAATTTTGCCACTCTACCCCTAGCTATTTGAAGAAGACATACCAGTAGCAAGTGTCTTATAATTGTAAATGTGAATTTCCATTGGACGTTGCATCCCGTGGACCAACACTTCACTTATGGTTGACGTCATGTTATACTTGTGGACGCTTTTTGTAATCCAGTCTGTCCAGAACAGCACGTCTTCATATAACGCCAGTCCAAATGGGTGATGACCGTTGCCAGCTGACAAATCCAATATGAGCACACGGTTATTTCCTTGGAGGTCCACTCTTTCGATCTTATCAAGTTGTGCATCACACCAATAGAGCAGATCATTTCTGAAATCCAGAGCAAGTGAGTTGACCCATGCCAGCCCTGAACTAACAAGTATCGTTCTAGCTGTGCCATCCATGTTCCCTTGTTCAATCTTTGGTGACGCTCCCCAATCACTCCAATACATCTTTCTAAAACAAAAGGTAGAGACTCAAGTAAAACACGAGGGATGTGGTGTATCAGGAAACAAAAATAGATCTCCATTAAGGAACAGTGTTTCTGTCTTCTCAACGATATGTACCCTCCCTTTGCTTGTTGCAGAAGGTATTATCATGGCTATTAATCCACGATATCAAAATATATAATGTACTTTTAAATTACCTTGCTTCGATGTCAAGTATTATAGCTCTCGGCATATCCACGTTTACTGTGACAATGCTGGTTCTAAATGATCCGTCCAGCCGCGATACTTCAATCTTGCTGGTTCCAGCATCAGTCCAATAAAGATTCCTTCCAATCCAATCAACTGCGACTCCATCAGGAGTTGTCACATTCGTTGCTAAGACCTCAACTTCAGAACCATTGGGGAATGCTCTGGCTACTTGTTCCAGTGTAACGTCCGTCCAGTAAGCTTTGCCCTCGACTGGATCGTAATCAACAGCAACTGGTCTAGATATGTTGCTTTTGATTGCTAATAGTTGGCACGGGGTGTCTGGTACAGTTAGAGGTACTTTGTAAATCTCCCCAGTGTTCGCTTCAGCAAAGAGCATGAACTTGTCAGAGCTCCTACTGTAGAACAAATCTTGCAAAAAAGAAGGAATTTCTCCGTTAGAATCACAGAGTAATTCACATTCAGACATTCCAGACAATAAGAATTAACTTCAACCTCTTCCAATGCTTTTTTGTTTTTCCCTTTTTATCTGTAATAAATCGAGTTCCTCTGGTAATTGTATTTATCTGTCAGCAACGTTTTATGTTCTATTTTTTAACAGGGGAAAATCTTTTGTTCAGGCAAGGTAAAGAAATGCACATTGAGCTCTGTAATCAACTTCAGTTCTATTAAAATGAAAAGGCTGCCACATACACTGCCACTGAAACTTAACTCGTAATCAGGATTAAAGGTTTTGTAAACTAGGCGAGCAACGATTATCGCCCTCCCCAGTTTAATCGCCTTTAACAAGAATGCAAATCCCACATGTCCACTTACCATAGTCACAGTTTTTTCCATCAGGTTTGAGTACAATGCCAGTTGGGCATGCGCACTGGTGTCCTCCTTGAGGCCTTAGCAGACACAAATCGCTGCAGAGTCCATTGTTTGTGGAACAAGGATGAGAGCCTGTTGATGTTTTCACAAACGAAAACAATTAATGAAAGCGTTTAAACTTAACAGTTTTGTACAGTTTTGCTATGCTTATGAGACTTTGGAAGCGAACAAGAGAATACGCGATTTCGGGATCAGAAGCAAAGTGATTTCAACACAATCGTTGTACTTTTTACACCGACAAATCACATGGATCAAGAAATTAGCGACGCCCACTTATGTCTTAAAATACAATTTTTTTAACGGCACATTTAATTCTAATGAATTGTATAACACCTCATGAGCGTCTTACTTGAAGGAAAAATATCATCTTAGTCAGTACCTGCAATTGCCAAAGATGCATCGTACAGGTGAATATCCATTGGTTTCTTAAGCCCTGTGATTATCATCTCTGTGTTTCCATTGCTTAAATCAAACCGTGAAACGCTCTTGTCATTCCAGTCAGTCCAGTAGAGCATGCCTTGGTACACTGTCAGGCCAAACGGATGGATATCAGCTGCAGATGACAAGACAACCCTTCTGTTTCCTCCATTGAGGTCTGACACCTCTATGGTGTCCAGTTTGGCATCTGCCCAGTATAGGAGGTTGGTGGATTGATCAATAGTGAGTCCATTTGGCCAGCTAAGGTTTCCTGTGACAATGCTTCGTCTTGATGAACCGTCCATGGCAGCTTGTTCGACTTTTGGATTTGATCCCCAGTCAGTCCAGTACATCTTGCTGAATATGAAGAAAAAAGACGAGAATTCACACGCCTTTCACTTCGCCAAGGATCGCCTAGAATCAAACTCAAGGAAAACTTCAAATCTCATTTCGTAAATTACTGAAATTGGAAAACATCACGATATGAAAGTACTGCTGAATAATAAGATGGATCAGTCAGAATTCAGATCCATTACCAGTTTAACTCTATACGCTACCATCACCACCTTCCATATTATACAACAGTTACGTAAATCCTGTTGATATACTTAACATTCTTGTCTTCTCCCTTGTTGCCAAGAGCCAAACTGTCACCAAACTGGACGCCGTCAGAATGCTCAACTTTAACAAACAGGAATATATCTAAAATCTCAGCACCTTTAAACCTACCCATTTCTTTCATCGAGCACTATTGCCCTCGGCTCATCGAGTCCTTCCTTAATCAGCAGTTTCCTCATTGTTCCATCAAGTCGAGCCACTTCAATCCGATTGGTTCCTGTGTCAGTCCAGTAGATGTTTCTCCCTACCTTGTCAATAGCTAGACCGTCAGGTACTGCCACATTGCACCGAAACAAAATCTTCAATGAAGTTGCATTAGCAAAAGCACTGACAACAAGACCTTGTTCCACGTCAGTCCAGTATACACGATCTTCGACAGGGTCATAATCCAGGGCAATTGGGCGCTGATTTCCAAGGTGGTTGAACAAATTCTTAGCGACGACATAGTTTACGTCCAATGAAATAATATTAGTGGACTTGTCATCCGCGTCAGTGAATAGGAGGAACGTTTTCACCTCTGCATATATAAATTTATGGGAACATCAACTGAAGTTAGTTATGTTCCCGGGTCCGGGATGTGATGCGATAGCTTGAAACATGTATTCACTATACAATACAATACTTTAATGATCTCCCCTGGTGGGGCTTTTCAGTGACAATATAAGGTTTAAAAAAATCTAATTTAAAAACAGTTAAAAATTCTTTTAAAAATGTGAAAATATATAAATAAAGCGACAAAACATTCTTATAGGTCACAGCTATTTAAAAAAGAAAGAAGAAAGAAGAAAGAAGAGATCGATTTTGAGGTTTTAAAAGTAGTGTCAAGGTTGTTCCAGATGTTTACTATGAATCATGGCTGGACAGCTCTGTTTCTGACGATGAGATCGAATTTCCAGGTTACAACTTATATCGACCGCGCAAACAAACATGGCGGGGGTGTGTGTGCCTTTGTCAGGCAAGAATATAAGGCTGAACGGTTACCCAACATTACGTACATCTCTGAGTCTGGCTTGCATCAGCTTTGGCTAAAAAGTCAAGTACGCAATTTCAAATCATTTCTAGTCCGCACGGCCTATAGACCACCCAATACATGTTTGGAGTGCTTTGATTCAGACTTCAGCAATATGTTAGTTTCAGCACTGTCTTTCAACTTGCCCGTTTACATCTTGGGTGATCTCAACTGCAATTTTCTGTGCCTTCAAGACCCAGCTGCACAAGCTCTCATGAAATTTTGCTCTTCCTTTAATTTATCGCAAGTTATTAACTGTCCAACGAGGATTACAGAGTCCACGGAAACACTAATTGACATTGCGCTGGTCTCAAATGCTGACTTAGTGAAGGAATGTTTCACTGTTCACTACACTAGTACAGTGGATCACCTTAGCACTAATCAGGAAATGCGCACGATATCTTCCTAACAGTCAGAAATCTCTTACTACGAAAAAGAACTCATGAAGTCCTGGGAACGAACTTCATTTCATCGATTTCGTTGAGAAATATTTACGCCAAATATTTCAGCATCGCGTACGTTGACACTTTTTAACGCAGTTAAATCTCGCATGCCTCCTCTAATATTTGTCTTTTGTCAAGATTAACTTGACACTGGCTTCCAAGAACTGTAGTTTTGAATTTAAAAAGTTATTTTTCTCTTGAATTTGGTAAAAAGTCAACGAGGTTATTCGTGTTTCTTACATTTAAGACATGCGTACGAACCTACCTAAAAAGCTTTTGGGATTTGGAATGTGGCAACAAATAAACACTTACATGTAAGGACATAGAAGCAACGAAAGAAAACAAGAAAGAAAAACTCACTCTCCTCACACGTCCTCCCATCTTTCTTCAATGCTAAACCAGTAGGACAGACACAACTGTAACCAGATGTCTTCACAACACAGAAATGACTGCATCCCCCATTGTTTACAGCACACTGATTTGAAACTTTGAAGGATACAAAGATGATAATTAAAGTTAGTTTACAAATCACGGGAACGCTTTAAAGTTAACTAAACACAATGAGCTCGTGAATCTGTGCAGAACACGAGAATAGTCATTTGTCACAAAAAGGGTATTTAACATTAAGGCCTAAGAGAAATGAATATCAAACCGGGAGTTTACGGTATCTCATAACGCTTTTCGACATACGAAATTCAAGATAATTTGCTATTTTAGTGGCTACAAATTCGCATCATTATTCCGGAAAAAGGCTAGTTGGAAGCACCCTATCATCAGAAATAATCAGATTGTCCCAACCGTTCATCGGTTTTAATCGGACAGCATTTTGTACATAGGCTCCACCCCATTTATGGCCATGTTTCCTTTGGTAAAAAAGTACAAAAAGTACTTCCAAGTTCTCCTCAAATTAAATGCGTTTCAACTCCCCCACTTCTCCCTACAAAAATAAATAAAAACAAAGATCTTGGTGTACCTGGAGGTTGTCTCGCCCTGTCGTACGCTACAATTCCCATCGGCCTGCCATTACCGCTGTAACTGCTGATTACATAGTCCCCAGTATCGGCGTCTAGTGTATGAAGCAGGCTACTTGTGGCCCAATCAGTGAAAAATAAGAAGGGAGCAATGAGGGCCACTCCAAAAGGATGAAAACCAGTTACAGTTCTGAGTAGCTTCCTGTTGTTGCCATGGTAATCGACGGATTCAACTCTATCGACAGCTCCATCCACCCAAAATATACGTTTGTTTCCTCTGTCGAGCTCGATGCCATTCGGCCATTGGAGGTTTGAAGTTACTATGGCAACTCTTTGATTCCCGCTTAAGGTTGCTTTCTCAAGTTTTGGAGTAGAGCCCCAGTCAGACCAAACCATTAGTCTGTTAGACGAAAAAAAAAAAAAAACTCAAATTCTGATTTTAAACTATCAGACGATATGGCAGAGATATAGTAGAGATAATAAGGCATCCCCAATTAGCGTATGGTATTCCTTACGCTTGATCTTTTGACACATGAATAAAGTTATTCATTTCATTTCAGACAAACACCAGGCGCATCGTGTAACAAGCAGGCCCTTTACATTTAGCCTGCGTGCAGACGTCTCCTTCTTTAAATCTAGAAATTTGGTTTTTCTTGGCAGGGGTGGGAGGAGAAAAGCCAGAAAAACTGAGAAAACGACATCGAATTCAGGGGAGCAAACTTCGGACCCAATTTTGGGTTCTCTGCAGAGATTACCATACTTGTGATTGTCACCAATTCAAAACTTTGACCATAAGAACACTTCGACACTAGTAAGTGCAGACTTCTATGAATCTCGCGAAATCCAGTTTTTTCTACGACTACAAAGAATGTATAAAAACCTCTAACTTCTATGGAATTACAAGGAACTAAGGGAAGGTACGTTTTGTCTTGGGGGGGGGGGGAGGGCTGGGGAATTTTGGTATTTTTTTCCCAAAAAAGTGTTGGCCCTCCCTTGCGTTTTAATAAAAAACTCCTGACCCCCCACCTTTAGGTGACTGACAAAAGCGCGACCCTCCCTTCACTACAACATGGTATGTTCCATGCTGTAGAAACCTTAGAACGTTTCGCTTGTGAACGCAAAGTGTTTGAATATAAATATATCTCGATATTGAATGTGTGCGTGCTGAAACAAGGAAAATGCGAACAATCAGTGTGGGATATTTACGTTTTATAGCTGAAGTTTGAATATGGAAGTATTTGAGTATTATAAAAGTTTTGAACATAAAATATCTAAGGGAAAATACACGCGCTTCTTTCTCCGACTAGCCGGCATTGCTGTTGGTTATTTTAACAGAAAGGTTTAGTTGTTTAGCATGCAAAATCTGCCTCTCAAAAACAAATAATTCCAACATTTCCGACAGGGTAGAGCGCATTGTTGGATCTACTAGTAACTCTTCAGAACTAAACGACTCAGGAGATCAGGCAGCGGATAGCCAACAGCAAGAAGCTGAAAAAACGATACCTGAGTCAAGTACTTCTCGATACGGACGGAAAAGGACGCGAGTCCTCCGAGAAAAACTATGTGCCATGGCATAATATACATGTAAAAATGTAACCTAGTACCTATAATAAAACACCAAAATAAATCAAAGTAGGAGAAAAGAAAAACTTAATCTGCAAGAAAAATGGAAAGCAACATCACAAAAATTCTCATTAAAAAATTCTGGAAAAGATGTGTGACCCTCCCTTGAATAGCTCACATGAGGTATGGCTCTCCCCTTTTGGTGCTCACTTTCACTGATGACCTTCCCCTCTGAGGCCCCAGCCCTCCCCCCCCCCCAAGAAAAAACGTACCTTCCCTAATTTCCTTCCAACGAAACAGCTTGAAATTTGATCTTACGAAATAGAACGAAATCGAAACACACCAATTCACATTTATCAGGTTCAGAGGAAACTCTTTAATCTTTTATGGAGCACGAAGAAGCTTAATCTAATGAAAAATCATGTAACCGATAATGCAATATTTTTGGTGCATTGAAGCTGTACCTCATAACGAGACTGATCATTTAAACTGTTATAAATTGAGTTTCCAACGTTTCCAACAATAATTGACATAATTCATTGTCAAACGCGTAAGATGATGTTAGGTACGTTTTTTTATGCATCAAAAATTGGGTTTTCAATACTCGCGGCTATTAACCAACGAGTCGTGGGCAGAAACATCAAATATCAAATGAAAATAAATGAATAAATAAATAAAAATCCATTAAAGGTGAGTGACATCCGACGAATATTTATTAATAGCTAATGCTTACCCGTTATCAGGATCCACAGCAATGTCTCTAGGTTCATCAAGCCCTAACGACAACAAGCTCTGCTGGTTATTTCCTGCTAAGTCTGATACCGAGATCGTATCATGTGTTGTATCAGTCCAGTATAACTGTGATGTCCTCCATTCCACTGCTAGTCCATCGCAAACACCAATGTTATTGATAATAATTGTCGTGCCTGATCCGTCAATACCGGAACGTTTAATGTTTTGTTCTAACACGTCGCTCCAAAATATGTAACCTAAGCTGAAATGGACGTCAATGGCCACAGCTCTTGTTAAACCAGAAACTACAGAATGTGCTGCTGACGTCTTGTAGTCGAGGGCTATGATATCAGTAGTGTTGGAAAACAGGATGCACGGAGGAGCGCATATCGCGGCTGAAGTAAACAAACGTAGAACAGTGAAGAAAAGTGAAACAAATACAACTAAATATAAAGGTGAATAACTAAAACCAAGAGAGGATAAAGGGGTTACCTCTTTATCCTCTCTTCCTCATGAAAACACAAATTAGTAGAAAAGTTAACTTGATCTTAGTGCATACATTGTAGATCATGCAAGAAGTAGTTTACTAAAGTATACTGTGTTCCAAGTTATGATAACTTCTTTTGCCCTTTTCTATTTTTTATGCGCCCTGACCTATTTTTTGGCTTGCAAGCAGAATCCGGCAGAATCCTGACTAAGAATTTGATTTCTTAAGGTTTAAAAAGTTTGAAGTGGCGTTGAGCACATTCCAGTGGTTATTCTCGTGCGGTATCGTGGTATATTTTATATATTAGTCATATTTTGCCACTGAAGTGGTCTGCTCGTGAGACAGGGTTCCCTGTACTGTCCCTGTGCAACAACCTCAAGATCTTGTCCGTGGGACGGTTATTATAGTAACCGCTGGCATGAAGACTAGAATAAATCGGATGAAACGTAACATAAATCAGGATAAATTATCATGCCCTGACGGATTAGCGAATGTCGAAATAGTGTCAAAAGAAACTAATTGTCAAAAGAAACTAATTAATTGATGTAGTCAGTGCTTGGATATGCTTTGGTATTGAAATAACCAGCATTAACTGAACAGCAAAAGGAGGAAAATCGTCTCAAATGTTACTTTATATTACATTCTTTACTCTGGCAGTATGCGAAAAAGAAGGGACCCCTTAAGGTCAACAAGCCGATGGTACCGGTTGGATTCTATTGGAACAATTCATAATTCACCTCCAAATATATTTGTGGTTTTCCTCTGAATCAAGGTCAGCACAGACACCGTATATATCCATTGTAGAAGTTTCCTGTAGGCGCCCATGATTCTGAGAAGTATTCCCTGTTAAAAAAACAGCAAAGAAAAACCATACAGAAAACCGAATGGATTGATTGTTGTCTGTCGTGCAGCCTGAAGGGATCAGATCAGCCGCGCATAGTATTTTGCAGAAAAATAAGAAGACTCACATCCATGCTGTACGAATGAATGCTGCACATAGATTAAAACTAGCGCCCAGCGTTTAACGGGACCACCAGCCAAAAATGCTTATATTATACCTTTATTGCGTTATCCACGGATCCATATGACAATTCATTACAATAGCATTAGGCACTTCTGGAGCTTGTCTAGAATAACTCAAAATGGTGTCGACTATGAAACGGAATCTACGGAGGAAAAAGGGAAAACTCCGATCGGAAGGTGATTTTGCCACTCATAAATAATGCGGCGACGAAAGCTGTTGAGTGACGCTAAATTTCGAGCATGATGGTCAATTAAAACTTCCGCTCTTGTTCTGCTGAACAGCCACTTTTTATGAACAAACGACCAAAACAAAGAAGCCGGCTTTAGAAAGGACTAGAAAGAGAAGGAACTTACCCTGTAGTGTTATTGTTCCAGTGTGATCATGTAGGTTTACCCATTATACTCATTTACTGTGCTAACCGATCTGCCGTCAGCGAACTAAGATTGTACAGTTGAAACCCTTGAAACAGAATACTCGAACTCGACACTAAAAGTATTAGGACATGCCGCACGCAATACGCCGGCCCCTTGACCCCGTTTCAGTTGTAAGATAGACACCTCAAAGTGAACAGTGGATAAAGGAATCATGCAGCATGTTTCATCAATCAAAATATGCAGTAAGAGGTGAATTTCAGCTGTAAAGAAAAGGTACGAGATAAGTATGTCTGACTGTTTAAATGATCTCAGACAACCAAGCTATTGGTAGAATTACATGTAGATCATCGCAGTGATGATGTTTTAACCCTGGGGGGGGTACTCCCCTATATGGCCTTAACGGGGACGTGCGGCCCGATAGGGTATGGTTTTCAGAGGATTTTGTCTTGAACGGGGTATCGATTTCATCAATTTTTGTCTTATACAGGGTATCGTTACACGACCTTGTGTATTCATTAACTACAGAACCCTCACAAAAAGCCAAATTTTGCCAATGTTCAGCATATTGAAATGAGAAGCAGTCTCTGACTAGTCCATTCTAGCCGTAAGGAAGTATGATATTGAGTTAAATGTCTTAGACAGGGCACAAAAAATCTGAAATCTGTTTTAAACAGGGTAGCAAAATCAGAGATTTTTGTCTTAAACAGGGTCAGGGTTTAAACACCCGGGCCGCACCTCCCTACCCGAGAATCTGCTGAGTGCCCCCCCCGGGGTTTCAACCTAAACGGTTGAAAAGAAGAAACCTGAAATAATTCAGGCTTGAACGGGAATCGAACCCATGACCTCTGCGATACCGGTGCAGCGCTCTAACCAACTGAACTATCAAGCCAACTGGGAGCTGGTCAATTGGATTCCCGTTCAAGCCTGAATTATTTCAGGTTTCTTCTTTTCAACCGTTTAGGTTGAAACACCATCACTGCGATGATCTACATATAATTCTATCTTTATCCGCAGTTCAAATATATGAATTTCACATATTAATGCTCGTTTATTCTCCATCTACGGGATAAATACGAACTCCCAATTAACCAGCTCCCGGTTGGCTTGATAGCTCAGTTGGTTAGAGCGCTGCACCAGTATCGCAGAGGTCATGGGCTCGATTCCCATTCAAGCCTGAATTATTTCAGGTTTCTTCTTTTCAACCATTTAGGTTGAAACACCATCACTGCGATGATCTACATATAATTCTATCTTTATCCGCAGTTCAAATATATGAATTTCATATATCAATGCTCTTTTAACCAAGCTATTGTTTGCACCGGACGTTCGATCATAATTAAATAACCAAGAACAGGGAAAACCCCCAATAGAAAACCCCACATCCAGATAGCGATGCAAACTCAGCATCCTGATATAAAAGAAAAGCTTTTGGGGGCTTTCCTTTGCCAACCAAACGTTTATATAAGTATTAAATAAGCTAATAGATCGACTGTTAACGTGGGTTGAACTTCCTCTGACACAGGAAGTTATTAGCATGCGGGCACTTCTTTGCAAGAGTAAGAAGTTTACTTCAGTAGCGTTCATAGAAGGGCTTTAATGTCAACAGCTGTTGAACAGTTATGATTTATATGGCTACAAATGTGCATTCCGACACGGTTCAGGAATATATTAATTTAACATACGTTTACAAGAGGAGCTCAAGTATGATTTGAAGAACAAACAAACTATAAAGGCAAATTTCCATTTTGGATTATTTGGTTAGCCCGCAACGACAATCTTGGTGTATTGATTAGACTTACTTATCGTTTTCCGGGTTGTGGTTTCGTCCTGGTTCTTTATGCAGTTTCCTTTGGGTTTGAAAGCGAAATCTTCGTGGAATGCAAATAGTTGTTCCAGGACTATAGGCAAATTAAAGTGAGGGGTAAAGGTTTCCCGTTTTTATAAAATATTGCATGTAATTAGCTTTTCTTTATGTGAATTAAGTCGTAATGTCTATATATAGCGTGGGTTTTAACCCTGCATACCGAAAACGGGTGTGAAAAGAAAACATTCAATTTCCTTATACATGTTTTAAGATACTGTGGGATAAACACGGATTAAACTTCCCGATCACCATGCGTTGTTTCTCGTTGGTTTTGACGTTAACCAGTATCCTTGTTGTCAACCGGAATCTTGTGGAAGGATGCGGTGGTTGTGGACCTTGTGAGTATGCTGATATTGTTTGATATTTTTGACAACTCGCCGCAATATAACTGATTATTTAATGACTATGCAAACATCAGCAATACTTCCGAAATTGTGCAAAAAAAATAGTCTTAATACTTTATTTTGCTCTTGTCCCATTATACTGACAAGTATAGTTAGTATTGGTTTTTGCCTTGGGCACTTAATTTTATTTGTTACTCAAAACTGTGCTATGCGATGGTTCATATAGAAAATGACTTTGGATACAATGGATTTTGGTATGGTTTCTATCTTAAACTAAGTGCTTTCGATATAGCTGAGGTCTGTTGGCAATTATAACAACTCTTCTCGGAAATTCGATCGTGGTTATGTTGTCACGTTACTCAGGGAATTATTAAAACGATCAAGGAAGTGCGGTGAAGAGAAGGGCGAGAAGGGAGGGGGGGGGGGGGCGGATAGCAAAACCTAAAGAAGTATAGGCTTGGAAATACTTCTGTCTAACTGAACAGGTGTAAAGGGTTTATTAACATTTAAAATCTGAATAAACGCCGTTAAAGAGGATTGTAGGTTTTACTCATGCCTCAATCAGTCCACCAGCCTAAGAAAAAATATCGGCTTTGAAAATAATCTGAGGCTCCGGCCTACCATAGAGGCAGCAGACTATACTTTCACCCCAAATTCCGTGACCCTCCGCCCCCCCCCCCCCCCCGTCACGTCCCCTAATCGATCGAACAAGTCTATTTGCTAGCTACTGAACTGAAAGGTCGTCCTAATATACTTAGAAAATAAGACTATATGCCGCTTAGAGGTTGAAGTTTTGCCTTTTGGTAGGAAATTTGTTCTTTACAAGGGAAAATTAAAGTTCTGTTTTCAATGGCATAGACTATATATAGCCTAACCAAGTGTGTTTGATACATCACTAAACTGATATTTTGAGGGAATTTGAGTTTATTAAACTGTCCTTAAGTAAATTTCACTGTCGACAGTTACCTGATTTAGAAGCTTAAGGAGTATTGAGACAATCAGACAGAAAGTGAAATTAATCCACCTTTTGCAGGAAATGGGAAAAAACCCTAATTAACTATTCACTTTACTTTCAGTTTCTAGCTTGAAATTTAGTTTGAGGCAGGCAAACAAACAAATTCCAAGAAATAAAATACAACAGGAAAGGCGCCGACTCGCCCGGGGGCTAGCTAGAAATTTCGCTAGATTGTACTTTTCTTTCATGATTTAAAACTCATATCCTATCAGAAGCCAATCTATTGGCTCCTATGACGTCATTCTAGTTCCAGGCCGATTTTACTCCGTAAAACTAAGCCTAGGAGGAATGAACCCGAAAGACGTCATGTAAATGTAATAGAGTGTACCAAAACCCTGTTTGAGCGAAGATTTTGAAGTTTTACACGTTATTTCGGCCAATTTTTTAAAGATTTCGCTCCGGTGATCGCTCGGTATTTAAAAATGGCGTATCGGATGTCAGGTAAAGATGCTAAAGCTCGAATTTGGGACGAAAGTGACGAAGAATTAGGCAGTTTTGTCGACTCCGTATGAGATGAAGTTGAAGTAGATGACAAAAATAAAATACGCGGTTATCCGAATGATCGAATTTGTAGCGACAGATCGTATAGTCCGGTCCGTTAAGGGAAAACTCGTGACAAATCGTGTAAAAGCATCAAATTTGGCACACATTTTCTTGAGACCATATAAAACAAATTGAGAAGGGGTGCCACGAGATCCGAGCATCCGGGGGGCCGTGGAACGCAAATCTATTGTCAATAACTTGGTCACAGGACAACCAGGCTCACTAACAAATCGCTAATAGCAAAATGTAATTATTGTAGGGAACTTTTTAACTGATTTCATCAGCGAACGGAACAAATGATAATAAACAGCCATTAGAGTTACTTGCCTCATCAAATCCACATACTGTATATATATTTGTTACCAAGAGATCTGCTCATGAGCCTGGGTATCCCGTGGTTAAATAGATTACTGGCCGTGACTGGTGGACAACAAACATAAGCTGGACTAATGGAAAATAAGCTTATCCCAAACGGGTAATAAGCAGCTTATCTAAGTCTTAGTTCAAGCTTTCTTTTGACAAAGACATATGTGGGAGAGAAATTTCTTTTCTGATTAAAAAAATGTTACAACTAAACCAACACACTCAATAATTCAATTTGTGATCACTAAGCCACGCATACCGTAGATCTCGAGATCGATCGTCATAAGAGATAAAGGCCGACAAAACATGACAACAAAAACATCAAAACACATCAGTTAGTTAGAATGACCTGGCGAACTTCAGAATTTTTTCACCATACTGGAGAAGGGGATTTTTATGGGTTAATCTGTCATTCTCTCTGGTGTAAATAGGAACCTGCGCGCACGACAGCATCAATTAAAAACGCCTGTTCTGATCCTGGCCTATTACAATAACCATCCCCTCTGATCTCATGTTTTTCAAAAGACCAACACTGAAACTCTAAGACGGTAATTTTTTACGTCCCTCGCTATTCTAGGGTGAAAGATTGAGCTCGTCGCTGTATCTAGGCCTTTTTGCTCTCCGTTTATACGTTGTATTCGGAATCTAATAGTCGCAAGTAATTTAGAGTGATATATGTTTTACGCGTTTTTCAGGCGAACGCTCGCCTGAAACATACAATAAAATCCTGTTCTGCAGACCTCGGCGTCTTTTCTTAGGGGGCACCCAAAGAGAAACTTTTAGCAAAATACTTGAAATATCATTTTCTGGTTTCTAAAAAATTGTTAATACGGGTTGAATTGTTCGGCGTTTTAAGCTGAAAATCAGTTAAGGGGCAGACAATTTTAGGAAACGGAATCCCATACGCCGAATTTCCGAGCTGCTAATGGCTTTCCGAAAATCCTAGCTGACCTTATTTTACACGTCACTCTAAACGACATATTTGTCCCTCCGAAAATAAAAGGAATTACCACCATTTTCACTACTACGCGACTTTTCTTTTCAAAACACCTCTGAGCACTTTGCAATACGCTTCCGTCAATCATACCTAATATGGGAAGTGTGTGATGTTACCGCAATTGAATTGAACTCGAAGGAATAAGGATGGCGGCAAATTATCCCGTAAATTTGCGCTGGCGAGTCATATATTGACTAGTAAGAGGCTTTAGAGTCGTTGATGTTGCAAGAATACTTCACGTTTGGTAGATATTTGTAAAGAAATTTCGACATTTCTTCAGAATTAAATACCCGCTCGGTGGATTATCCTATGCGGCGGATGGTAAGCGTGCGTTTAAACTCGCGAATAAGCTAAACCAAAGTGTGAAGTACTAATTCTAGCTTTTCTGACCTGAAAATAGCACACGACATGTTATTCACCACGAGTATAAATCTGGCAATATCCCGAAGTGTACAAGGACTAAATTCAGGAGTGGATAGAGTATGCAACGGGAAAACGAATCATGATCGGCGTGCGATCAACCGATTCGTGAAGAAAATGGGTTTTACAAGAAGAAAGGTACGTATGACTAGCTGCATTTTTTTGGAAGGAACACTGCTAATTCTAATCACCTATCACCTCCGGAATGAATTGAAAAAAAACAAAATAAAGCATAAGCTTATAATGCGCTTGTAACGTTTGTTATTCTACGTGTCGAGAATGTAAACATATAACGCTGTGACATGATAGGGAAATTGTTATTTCTACAAGCGGGAACGGGGAATCGAGGAATATATTTAAGCTTACTTTCAAGTTTACTTCTTCGTTATAACTCAAGACGATTGCCAAAGAACGTGATGAGGGAAACAGGACGATGTATTGTTGTAGGATCGCTGAATTTCACCGAGAACAGTTGCTATTTATAGATGAATCTGAGAAGTTCTGATTCATCTATAAATAGTAACTGTTCTCGGTGAAATTTAGCGATGGCCCACGACGATACATCGCCCTATTTCGCTTATCACGTTCTTTGGTAATCACAGTGAGCTATAACGAAGAAGTTAACATGAAACTGTGCTTAAATATTTTCCTTGATATTTCCCCGTTCCCGCTTTAATTTTATAAATAACGATTTTTCAGAATTTTCTTGCTAGCATGTCACAGCGTTAACATTCACGTAGAACAATAAACATTATAAAGCGCTAATGCTTTGTTTTTCATTCCATTCCTCGGGTGATCCATTCCTTGGGTGATAGGTGACTAGAATTGGCATCGTTTCTTGCAAAAACAATCCAACAAGTCCTGCGTACGTTTCTTCAGCTTTCTTCTTGTCAAAGCCATTTTCTTCACGAATCCGTTGATCGCACGCCGATCTTGATTCGTTTTCCCGTTGCATACTCTATCCACTCCTGAATTTCGTCCTCGTACACTTCGGGATATTGCCAGATTTATACTCGTGGTGAATAACATGTCGTATGCTATTTTCAGGTCAGAAAAGCTAGAATTGTTACTTCACACTTCGGTTTAGCTTATTCACGAGATTAAACGCAAGCTTACCATCCACCGCATAGGATAATCCACCGAGCGGGTATTTAATTCTGAAGAAATGTCGAAATTTCTTTACAAATATCTGCCAAACGTGAAGTATTCTTGCAACATCAACGACTCTAAAGCCTCTTACTAGTCAATATATGACTCGCCAGCGCAAATTTACGGGATAATTTGGCGCTATCTTTATTCCTTCGAGCTCAATTCAATTGCGGTAACATCACACACTTTCCATATAAGGTATGATTGACGGAAGCGTATTGCAAAGTGCTCAGCAGTGTTTTGAAAAGAAAAGTCGCGTAGTAGTGAAAATGGTGGTAATCAGTCACCTTTTTAAGAAAATCCGTGAGGTGATGTTTCGCCACGGAAATCTATAGTTTTCACTGCAATTAAATCCGAATATCTCAGGCGACTTCAGTCTGCCGAACAGATCCTCCGAAAACGAACCGTTGGGTGCTCTAGGCCTGTTTTCTCAGAGGGAGGGATTAGATTAATGTTATCGGTATAAGCAATGTTAAGGACCCGATGCGGTGTACTGAATTAAGAACTGCAAGGCAAAAAAGAAAGAAAAACGTACGATGCTGGAAAAAGTGGTGACTAATCGTTGGAGCTGGTTGACTACGGCAAAAGAGACCTTAGCAAGCGTGCGTGCTTCTTATATATGGTACTCGCTGGTGACATACGACTCAGGGCAGCTTGAACTGAACGTTACCAATTTCAGAATTATATGAAGATCATCGCAGTGAAGGTGTTTCAACTTAAGCAGTTGAAAAGAAGAAACCTGAAAAAATTCAGTCGCTGGTGAATTGATAGTATTTATCCCGTAGATGGAGAAATGAACATTAATATATGAAATAATCATAGCGCTCTAGAGCGCTGCACCGGTATCGCAGAGGTCATGGGTTCGATTCCCGGTCAAGCCTGAATTCTTTCAGGTTTCTTCTTTTCAACTGTTTAAGTTGAAACACCTTCACTGCGATGATCTTCATGTGATTCTATCATTATCCGCAGTTCAAACATATGTTTATTTCATATATTAATGTTCGTTACCAATTTTGTTTCTTCAGTCATTGTACTGTGAATTAAACTGACGTTTAAAGTAAAGGCGGATATGTCAGTGACCTTAAAATGTCTCTCGCGATATGTTTTTCTCAACAGTAAACTTAAAATATCTGACATTTTTCAGATTTCTCATGAACCCAACTTGCTTTTATTGTCTAGAGGAAGTTAATGGGGGAGAGGCTGTAAAGAAACGTAATTCAAAACAATTAATAACGGAAGTCAGTTCTTTCAGTTATCCTTCTCTTAAATGGGAGGGCGTACATGTTCCTGAACGTATGACGAAAATAACCCAAAATATGTAATATTTGAATAGCTGTAGCAGGCAACGGTTTCCTTTGCGATTTGAGCTGCTGATTTGGGACTGTTTGTCGACTAATTCGAACTGATAATTATTCGTTCCCTTAACAGTTATCGTAAGTGTAACGATTCAGTTTGTTAAGTCTATTTGACCACAGGGAACCCAGGCAAGCGAAAAGGGAGGGGAAAATACAAGGATATGTGGCTCGGTAAACTTAAACGTTCGCTGACAAGGCCAGTTAAAGAAGCCCATCAAATCCTTTTCAGTTTGCCAGTGAGTGGTCTGTTCGTGAGTGTAGGAGTCCTCTGACCATGAATGAAATTTAATTTGAGTGCTGTGGCCCCCCGGATATTCGGATCACGTGGCACCCCTCTAAGTTTGCTTTATATTCCCTCAAGGACATGTATGCCAAATTTGGTGCTTTTACGTGATTTGTCACGATTTTCGTAAATTTCGACGCTAACGGACTGGACTAGTAAGAATGGGCAACAGCCGCCATCAGACTCGAACGTAAACAAAGATGAGTCAAATAAAAGCCAAGGTATGCCAAGCAGTAGCCTCAAATGTTATGTTTATTGATGAGGAATACGTTCTCGCTCATGTGAGTGAACAATCGATGAGTTTGAGGTCAACTTTGTATGCTCATGTTACCAATCCAAATTTATGCATAAATTACAGCTTTAAAAAATTGCTCAAACAAACCATTCAAAATCCATAATTTCGATTTTTATTGAAATAATAATTTATGCAAACAAGTTAATTATTAACTTCATGTGAAAGACAATTTTGTGGTAATTCAAAATAAAAATAAATATAAGTTTAAATGGCTTGCTAATAAAGGCCAGAATGCATGGCACTTGAATACCAGTTGTCATCTTTGGAAAAAAAGTTAGTAGGAAATTTAAGGGAAAAAATTACTAAACATTTAAAAAACACGACCATGCACAATACTTGAGTTTAGAAAACATGTTTCGGATACTGCAGTATTCATCGTCAGTTCAAACACACGGGTATCGTCGACAATTCGACCTCTCCAGCTTCCTTTAAGAAAGCACTTAAGGCGCATTTATTTAAAATAACTATTAGTAATCTTAGATATGTGTTTTCTTTTGCCTTAAATTGTTCTTGTAAAGTATCCAGTAACTTTCGTTTTTGATATTGTAATTAACTGGTTTCTGGTAAAACTATGTTAGCATCCGTTGCCATAATTTCAATTTCAACTTGTAATATTATAATTGAGGAGGCCAAATTAACATAAGCTTCATAGTTAGTTTCCTTTAGGGCCTCCTCGCCACTGTTACCATCATTCTTTCTTTTCTCCTTTTCTTTATTCATTATCTTTGTACTGTTGTTTGTGGTGCAGCAAATAAAACAAATGTAAATGTTCAAATGTTCATCACGTGAAATGACGATACTTACAGAAGTATCCGAAACACGTTTTCTAAAGAGAAAAGTTGTGTGGAATTTTTGAAATGTTTAACATCTATTCTACTGCTAGGAAATGTCGGTCAAAAATTATTACGAGAAATATAGCTCTATATGAGAGCAATCGGATAGTCAAGAATCGTCCTGAATAACAATGTCCATAATTTATAGAATTTATAAAATATAAAATAGTTGCCAGTCTTACCTATTTTCATGTGTAGAAAATGTCCCTGCGGAGTCCTTCGCTTCTAGTTTCCGGTTTCGTTCCAAAAAAAAAGAGCTCTTTTGGGTAAGCAAAAAATAGTTTAAAACAAAATATACAAAAAGCCATTTTGTTTTAACCTTTAGGATACCATTTCACCAGGTCATTATTTCTTTTAAGCATATCACTGGGATACTGATTGTGGCCATTCATAAGTCCAGATTAGTTTCAAACGTATGAAAACTATACATTTTCAGAACGTGTATCATTTCTTGTTCTTTCGTCAAGCTAAATTGTTAATTTGAAGTAGATTTGACAAAATTTCACAGCCGATCCAAAACATGTATCACTTTATGCAGTCCTCTTCATGTCACGAACATAAATCACTACTTATTTTATTTTCCTGTCCTTTTTATTATCGATAAACTCCGAGTATTGTTCAGTACCAGTCTCTTCGCGGAGCATAACACTCGCTAGCGATAAGTCATCGCACTGTTTAGAAGTTAAAAAAAACATTTTACTTTCAGTAAAAATAAGAGGTGCTGTCTGTTTTCAGCAAGCAAAACTAGAGACGAGGAGCGAACGGTTCTTGGTGGTTGCCAACCTCTTCTCCTCTGCGCTGTCATTGAATTCGCTAGGTTCTCACCGAGTTTGAGTCCGCTCAAGTTAGGTTTGAATTTGAGTCATTTCCTTTCGTAACCCCATTACACACTCAAGTAACGCTCGGTCGTATTGTGTTTTGTACAACTCATGGCCAATGAAGTGGAGCCGTTGACTAACTTAACACTTGCCCAGCTCTCGCTCAACTGAATGACTGATAGGCTGATCGTCAACGTTCGTCAGGAATTCGCTGTCGAATGTTTCAAGCTTTATTCGTGTTGTGATAAAATTGAGTTTACAGCCTATTTCCACTGCTTTGGTCTAAACCTAATAGTTATTCGATTTTTTTATTTATTTTAAAGACTGACTGAAAAAATAACTTTAGTCAAGGGGGAAAATAAACGCAAAGGAAAGAAAAGAACTAATGAAGATGGTATTTTATTCTTAAGCCAGTGTGAAATCGCTTTGCCAATAAAATACAACTGGATTAGACGACGTGTACTTAGCCTAAACGCAATCGGTTTCTTTAAATAACTGAAAAAAAAAATTTTTTCTGAAACAAACTATCACAAGTTGTAATGGTCATTAGTCATAAAGACGTTTAAATAAAATGGCAGTCCAAAGAGAAGTGGAATGAAATAGAGTTGTTTTTAGTTCTGAATAGTGGATGATTTATAGGTTTAGAGATGGCGTTTGCATCGAGGAGTCAGATCAACACTGTTCTACATCAAAGAAACCGCATTGTAAACGATACGGTTTTATGTGTTTACATAGAGAATACGAAAAACAACTGAAGATAGCAGTGGCCTTAAACTACATAAAAAAGTCACTTTTCCCCTTGATTTGTTTTGCCTAAGATGGCATTTTAGACTTGTCACGTGAAAGCAGCCAAACTGATGCATTTTAAGCATACACAAGTCAAAATCGAGGCGCGTTGTAAACACTTTTGTAACAGAATTAAGCGATGTTCGCAAAATGAAACTGGGGTGCAGTGGTGTAGTGGTTAGCGCGTTGGACTTCAGATCTGAAGGTCGGTGGTTCGACGCCCAGTCCCTGCCATCGTGTTGTTTACTTAGACAAGAAACTTAACGCCACATTCGTCTCTCTCCACCCAGGTGTATTAATGGGTACCGGCGACATACTGCTGGAGGTAACCCTGAGATGGACTAGCATCCCATCCGGGGGGTAGTAGCAATACTCTCAGTTGCTTCATGCTACAGAAACCGGGATAAGCTCCCGCTGTGTGGGCCTCCTTGGCTCGTGTGCGACTTTACCTCTCAAAATGAAACGGTTTTGCCATTTGCACGACACTTTGCTTTTGTAGTACAACGGATAAATACAAAGCTGATTTGTTTTTGCATTTCAGCCCCAAGACATGGTAATTGGGGTCCATGGCAACCATATGACTGGTATTCAACTCCCTGCTCAGGTGGATACAGAACCAAACGACGCTACTGCAACAACCCATCTCCTGCCCACGGGGGTAGGGGCTGCAGTGGTAGCAGCACGTGGTCAATTGATTGTAATGAGTGCAGCGATGGTAACGGAGGATGTGATCACCGCTGTATAAATTATCAAGGGTCGTATACTTGTGAATGTTACCCTGGTTACAGGCGTCGGTCAAGCAACTGGAAACGGTGTGACAGTGAGTGTTCCTTCTATTTCTACCTGCGTATGTGGAAACAGTGGAGGGAGGGGAGGATAGGGCACTTAAGTGCAACATGAAAAAACAGAATCAGTAACTACATTAATTACAACAAGGAGTGTTAATTAAAAGTATATAGAGGATATTACACGGTGGTGAGAAGATATGAATTTTATGTTCGAGTGGCAAACACATTGTGTTTGCCACGAGAACATAAAATTCATATCTTCGAGCCAACGTGTAATGTTCTTTTTATTATATGGAGACAAAATATCTGAAATTGCCCATTTTATTCTTTCCAAATTTTAAGTTTTACAAATACGGAAATACAAAGTGAAAAATACAAAATACCCGGTGCCAAGGATATAACATACAGCTGTACTCTGAACTAATTGTACAAATGTCACTGACTCTGACTACTTGAGTCATCAGAAACGGTGATTTTTAGCCTTTTTTCGGAACGAATCTTTGAACACTTTTCGGTACGACCGGGCTGATACACTTGCACATTTACCGATCCAATTTGGCAGTTTTGAAATAAACTTCCGGAAGCTGCACCCGCTAAATAGCTATTCGACTTAGTTTTCTCCTCAATGGAGACGGCTGACAAGGTTTGGCTGGTACTGGCATCGTTAGACAATACAGCGGAAATCTGCCTCTGTTTTTTGTCGGACAAAGATGAGTAGTTGTTTAAAGAGTTCACGTTCTTATGTCCAGTAATCTGAATGATTTCGTTGGGTGGTATCTCGTTATCCACCAGCTTCTGGACCAAATGCTTTCTTGTGCTGTGATTTACGAGCTTTTTGTCTGAATCCAGGCCTGAATCTTGTACCATGTTCTTCAGCATACTTCTCAAGGAATTGATTCTAAGCAGAGAGCATTTGAACCACATTTGACCGGGTTTCGGCCTTTCGTTGTTAACAGCAAGATAGAAGGCGATTAATCGCTCATCATGGCGGGCCGGTGATCTTTGTAGGCCAAGTAGGCATTGACGGGGCAGCGATCTGCATTGCTCTTGTTTTCGTACATTTGAGGTTTCTTCTCTCTGATATTTCGAGGGTTTTCACCGGTACGCGTTTTTGTTTGTCTTTATTTGTTGAACTCGATGAAGCGGTTTCCCTCCGAATCTGTTTTTAACTGCAAATCGCCCCAGCAAAGGTCTCTCTGCTCTTTCCCTGGCCTCATACCAAAGAATGTACAGTTGTTCATCCAAAGGGTATTTAATAGAGCTCTAGTAGAGTGAATTCTTAGAACTCTACGGCTGTAAAAAGTGGCGATGTCTTCATCCGACAACGGATCCGCTGCGTTTGGCCGGTTTCCTTTGCCCACGGATTTTAACTGTTTTTGTTTCTTCTTTAAAATATCTTGAACCTCATGAAACTCTTTGTCGTTGAGGACGGAAAATCCATAATTGTTTTTTCGAAGATGCCGATCGATGCTTTGTATGAACGCTCTGATTGACGAGGGTTCGTACTCTTCACCATTTTTCTTTCGCACAGCGAGAACAAATTTTTTGACGATTTCTTGCAGTTCCACAGGCGCGATATCCTCAATCTCTCTCTTCTCGTCGCAAGTGTCGAGAAATTCTTTGAAAACCTTCAAATCGTACAAGGTCTTCTTTTTGTGTTTTCGTTGTCGAAAACTTCTTTTTTGTGTTTTCGTTGTCGAGCTTTCGGAAAACTCTCTCACTTGTTCATCGTTTAGTAAAACAAACCTGCTTGCCACCGCCATAATTCTAAACAACACTGAGGCAACGACGCATTCAGTTCATTCAACAAAGTAGAAAAGGCGGGAATCGTGACGTCATTGAACGATATGACACTCAAAAGCGTGACATACGGAAAATACGCCACTCGGGTCCCGGATGGAGTGGCGTATGGAATCTACGAGTGGTTTAGTTCCCAGTAAAACACTCTCCTCCATATAATAAAATAAGTTATAAGGCTAACAGGAGTGAATACTTGCATTAATGCTTTTTGAAAATTTCTTCAATTTTTTAAAAATGCTTTTCAATTGTTAATGGCTTTCACGTCACTGGTGACACTGCTTGATGACTATAGGAGGGCTGTAAATTAAGTAAGAAAATCAGGGGGGAGGGACAGGAAGGTAAATCTCCCTCCTCTCTACTTTTCAGCCAATTTCTCCCTCCTCCTTACCTTTTAGGGCAATTTCTCACTCCTCCCTAAACTTTGGCCTCCCAGTATTAATAAGCCGAGAAATTCATTTGCTTCGCCCACGTTTGATAACTTGTTTACATCATTAAACATTGTTACGCACAACTCTGTTAATGAGTCGAGTTCCAGATCAGAGACTTGTAATATTGGAGGAATCCAAGAAATGCCCTAAAAATCCCTCTAAACAGATAGATGTTTTGACCATTCTAGAAACCAATGTACTTCCTCGGAGAAACGGCGTGCAAGTGACCAAAAGTGGAGAGCTCATAAGCTAATCATAGCCCCTTTTTACTCACTGAAAGTAGTCATAAAGTCTAGCCGGTGTTTTTACAATTCTGTTGGAGCGCGAGCGTCCAGGTAAATTGCAACTAGCTTTTTTCCCTACAATATTAGGCGCCAGCTTATGAGGGATTTCGAGCAGTTCGCAAGACGTATGTGCCTACAGTATATATTTCATGGGAAATATAGCGATCCCCACCCTTTCAACGTCAAATCGGACCTGATACCACCTACCCAGCCATCAGTGACGCTAGAAAGTTATTTAGAACATGGAGGTTAAGATCAGCCTTGCGAATATTCAAGTGAGCAGACCAAAAGATAATCTGCCACACAGAGAGCGATGCACGCTAAAAGATTTAACACGCAACAAAAACATCGTACCCAAAAAAGCAAATCAGGAAACCGCAACCGTCATAATGAACAGACAAGACACAGGGTTTGTACCCTTTTTCAGAAACAATTTTCCAGGACTTTTTCAGGACTCTAATCCATTTTCCCCTGCAGAAAATTGTTTTTAAACAATACTTTATCACAAGAGTTTATAGATTTCCAGGACTTTCCAGGACCTGCATTATTTTTTTACGACTTTCCAGTCCTGGAAAAAGCCAGAATAAAATTCCAGGACTTTTCAGGATTTCCAAGATCCGTACGAACCTGAGGAAAAATTAAGGAGGGGCAGAGTGAGAAATCATATTCCTTGACACAAACTTGTACAAAGGGCGGAGGTTTTAGTAAGGATCATTGCTAGACGTGCCAACGTAATAGATAAAAAGCCTACGGAGACTTTTCAGTACATAAATTTTTATTCGTGCCACCCACCAGATGTTACAAAAAGTTTTATCAAAGGGGAAGCACTCAGGCCTCTTAGAACAAACCTCTCTAAAACTACGTTTGAGGCGAACATAAAGGACTTTATGTTTCACTTGATATCTAAAACTGAGATATCCAGTTAGTCTGGTTAAAAAACATCTTGGCGAAGTTCAATTCAGTGACAGGCACTCTGCTCTAACGCAGAAAAATCAAACCGCACGGTTTGTAACGCAATACTGCCCAGCACTACTTGGTCTCAAAGACATACTAAGAGAGGAATGGCACCTTATACAAAACCATCTAAGGTTAAAAGAATGTTTCAAGGAGCCTCCTCTCTTATCGTACAGAAGAGGGAAATCTCTCAAAAGACATTCTTGTAAGAGCTAAGCTATAAAGGCTTAGAAAATACCACGAACGAGCTGTACAGGAGTCGTGTTGGCCCGTCAACACCTCTTAAAACGTTCAAGTCCGACCAAGGGAGTCCCAAGGGGATCGTCGTCGACGTCAAGTTCCCCGTCCCCCACCCCTTGCCATCATGCAAGTTAAAAAAATGCCATAAAATCACTCCCTCATCCATCTCTCCCTACTCCCAATATTTCATTTTCTCCATCCTCCCTACATTTTCGCCCCGATTTCTCCCTCCTCCCTATTCTGTTCCTCCCCCCTCTAACCTCAGAAGAACATTTTTAAAGAAAAGAATTAACGATAAAAACACAACGTTTCAACGACTACGTACCGTCATTTTCAAATATGAATTTGAAGGGTTATACATTTGATGTATACACAAATTTAAGTGTGAAGAGTGGAAAAACAGTCAGGATAAAGTTAAATTTGTTCGTAATATTAATGGTAGTTTCGAGAATTGTGTACTCGACTTGGTAGATGTCGCAACAATTTAGTTCCCTGCCGAAAACATAGGCATTTTTAAATCACAAGTCAAACCTTCCCCCAAAACTTAACGTCATATGAAAACTCTTTTCCATATTTAATTTCATTTAATTTGATTTAAATTATAATTAAATTATAATTATAGTTATAATTATTAAATTATTTAAGGAATCACCTGTGCAACAAGCAACTGGCCGTCTCCTAGCAATGGACAGATGTCGTGCAGGTACCGATCACAGGTGGAGTCCGGGACAACTTGCACGGTCACGTGTAACCGAGGCTATACAATTAACGGACCGTCATCATCGCGCTGTGGCAATGATGGGAGATGGGACCCGAGTACAACACCGAATTGCCAAGGTGAGAGAGTTTAAAAATACTCTGTAGTCCCTGCCTAAAATAGTAATAGTTAAGTGGTTTTTTCTAATTTTTAAGTAGCTTTTATCCTACTGATGACACCATTTTCATGACAAATCCAATGCAAATTAGAAACAGAAACATGAAAAAGAAACATTCTATTGTCAACTAGCTCTTGAACCAGTTTCTGCAGCTTGAAGCAAGTAAGAATACTTATTATTTCACTGTTGTGTCATTTTACCGTGCACAATATGCTCGCGTATTACACTGTACAATTCTGGTTTGACCGGTTTTTTGGTCTAAAGGACAAGGAATCAAAACAAAATGCAGTGGAATGATAAACCTCTTTTTCGGTGTTTTAATCGATAATATGCGCGGTAATTTTACTAATTGCTCGCATTTCTCGCAACTCGTAAAATATCTGATCGTATTATCTACCAAAACACTCGATAAGTTTCATTTATTGGCTACTTCCTCCTGGATGACATGCTAGTTAATTAATTAACGGTCCTCGCACCTGTACCGGGAAAAACGCTACCAACATGCGAGCATCCAAACTGACTCTCATTCCATGGCCTTTTTTAGGCAATGTATATGTTTTGTTACTCATGAATCAGTTTAGTCTGTTTGCTTTGCTAGAAACATTTTTTTCTTCATATGCCATCTTTCCTTCGCTCTTTACAATCCGAACCCTGTAACAAGCCAGCAACAGGATTTGTTTTTACATTTCAGTAATCGAATGCTCAACACTGAGTGCACCTGATAAAGGTGACGTCACTCCTAGCATTTGCAAAACAAAGCCTTTACATGGTCAGACGTGTTCTTACGAATGTCGCCCAGGCTACACGCGGTTTGGTCCCAGCTCGACTTCGTGTGACAACGGGCACTGGACACAAGGAAGCGTCCAATGTCAAGGTAAGCTGGGATTAATCAGTCAGTAGTGCGCATTTGCCGTACACTATCGCGGAACCGGAAATCTGATCGATTCATCTGATAATCATATGCACAAAAGATAATACCCCACCCCCCCCCCCAAAAAAAAAACTGCATTTCCAAGCCGAAAATGAGGGTCAAAAACATTTAAGACCACTTACCGTTTTTGTGGTAATCTTGGTCTCAGCCGTAGTCAAATAGATAAATACCACGGTTTGAAGAGGTATAATGTAATAATTATTTTATCTTCCTGCAGTTAAACAGCCCATGTTATTGTATCTTCTATCGTGACAAAATGTGTTGTCCGAGCTGATTTTAAGCAAACATCTCCCTTTCAGACAATATCCATAAAGATGTCTGTTTATTTAATTTTTTCTCGATTTTTTGCTTAAGACACACAACCACCTTCATTTGGGGAAACTTGTCCGGCAGCGCAAACCGTCTTTGCCGACAAGGGTAAAACCACTGCCACGGTGACCTGGGAACCAGGCAAAGCTACAGACAATGATCAGGCGATTGTCACGGTGTCACCGGGTGTGACGTCACCGCATGAGTTCTCTGAAGGCAGCCACACTGTGATCTACACTGCTAAAGACCCGTCACAAAATACGAAGTCATGTCGCTTCATAGTGAACGTCCAGGGTGGGTCATAAACAACTTACTGATATGATCCACAAATTATAAATAATTTAGTAATAGCAAATTAAGTAGTAAGAAATTGTAGCTCAAGGTTGTTACTGTTTTTGTGTTTCCAGAAAGTACAAGTTCCAGTATAATGAATTTTAATTGCAAAGTCATAAAATCAGGTCTCGCATCGTGAATTTGTTAGCGGCAAGCAGATCAATTATTTGCCTTTGTGTTGGGCAAGTACACCTTCACAGTGTTTTTCTCAGTCTTGTTCGCTATACAATTGCGTAATGACTGACATCGTAAAGAAGTAAATAGAGTAAATAGAGAAGGGCTAGAATGGTCTCCAACTCCAAGAAGAACATAAATGAATGGAAATTGAAAGCTGTGGATTAGATTTCGTCCTCTGGTGATGTTTATTATCTTGTTTCTACATAAGTTTCAAATCTGTGGATACTGCTTTCTAAAGTGCTAATAACCAATGAAATCAACTGCTGCGCTGCTATTTATGCTGTACAAGGTGGCTGTAGTTGTGGATCTCTGGAGGGATCGTTTAGTGCAATCAGTGAAGTGAACACTGTTAAGCAACATGGTTAGCTGTGGTGCCATTTCTCAACTTCTAACATACAATTGAAGCCGCTGAAAAAATACCGCGTGGTTCCGGTGGCGTTGTTAAATTTAGTTGGTGAAATGTTCTTGGAAAAAGTTGGAACGTTTAGATTCCAGGATCCTTTTAAGCTCAGGGGTACACTTTATTCCATATTCAGTTCTTCGATGTCAAGTCCTGTCCCCTCCTGTAAACGGAAGGCTGGAGTCGGGTGTGTGTGGGAACGTGTATGGAAGTGTTTGCCGCTTGCTGTGCAACAAGGGATATGACTTAAAAGGATCGATTGTGAGGCACTGTAACAAAATACCAGGAACAAATCAAGTACACTGGACAGGAAATGCAACGTACTGTGAAGGTACTAATAAGATTTAAATGTTGTTTTAATTAAACAACCATCCGGTGGAAATCTTCTGAATCTTGGAAAGATCTTTAAAGGCCCAGTTTCACCCTCAATGCATTGCGCGCCCCGTGCCTCTCTAATTGATTTCTCTCAGTTGAAAATTATCGACACGAAGAGTCGCTTAGAAATCTGTTTCAATCCTCGGTTATTTACCTATTCTGCATTGTCAAAATTGTATAAATAAGTGGCTCTGTTATTGCAGTTTATCTTTTTATTGTTATTTTGGCTTGTGTTCCCGATTAGTTGCTCATTTCGATCGTTTAGACTAGCATGTAGTTGTGTATGTTGTCATCGGCCATGGCGGATAGGGAACGAAGCGCTCGTGTTGGAAGACCTCGTTTACCTGGGTCGGTAAAGTACATTCGTCTTCGCGAATCTGTATTTAATCTTTGGCGACAGCGAAAGGAAAGCCATGGAAAGCTTACAGACAGTGAGTTTGCAGAATTTCTTTTGCATCGAAGGTGAGATTTCTGTCATTTCTTTATACTTGACATTCGTTCTTTTGTTTGAGGGAGCGATAGGCTCGAGCAAATATTTCTAATATTTAGCGTTGAGACTGAACCTTATTTCAATTTATGTTCGCTATTTTTCTTTCAGAGTTGTTAGGGATCCTGAATCCAGTAGTGATCGTTCATTTCAGGTTTCAACATCACAAGATCCAGGTAAGCGCAGAGTACGTTTGACAGATCGATATCATGTCTATAACAAGGATTTGCAACTCATGCAGCCGTTGTTTTATTTGTATATCCCAGCACTGTGATGAATCGTTATATTTATTTCGTGAATGTCCTTTTATCATTGTCTCGCATTCATAGTCTAATATGTAGAAATGATAAAGTTTTGAAATGGCTTATGTGCTTTCTATTATTTATATTCGTTTATTTAGAATATTATGTGTTCCTTGCAGATTTGATTTCTTTGTGTTCTACACCAGCTCGTTGTATGCCTGATCGACAGCCATTTCATTTATCTGCAAGCTTTTCAAACTCGTAAGCTAGTCTTTATTAGACACTAAAGATTTACTAGTATAAATGTTATTGTGTGAATGGATAAATAACCTACAGTTGTCATCAGGAAGGAGACCTATAAATTGTACTATAAATAGTGTTTTTGTATAAACTGTGTCTGACATTTGCAGAATGCAGACTGAGAGAATATATATTGTGTTACCATTACCATTATTGAAAGCTAACTATAAACAGGCTAACCGGAGTGCTATGTGAATGTCACACACCGTTGTATGAAGCATTAGTTTTATCTCTATAGTTTACGAGAAAATATTACTTTTATGCAATAAGCAAGAGAACAGCTAAAGGTAATGCTCTGTGTCCTTCTTCTAAACTCTAGCATTACTTTAAACAGAAATCAAAAGGTGTTTAATACAGATGGTAGAGATTGTTTCTGAAAAAAATAATTTTGAAAACAGCAAAACATAAACTGCAAAGAAGTGACCAAATTATTGTGTAACTTATTGCATTATTTTAATATAATATTTTTCTTTAATTGCAAAAAGGAAACATGGGTTGGTGTGCTGCATCATGTCTGTGGAGAGCATACATGGGCTACAGGACAGTGCAAGCATGATCCCCTAAGTGATGAAAGTGCTAAGAAGTATCTTGAGAAGAATTCGAAAGCTATGGCTGCACTTCGCAAGATTGTTCTTGATCCCAAATGGCTGAGTTCACTTCATTTCTATGTGAAATTCAGGTAATGTCTTTGTAAATTATTTTCTGAAACATGGGGTTTTGGGAGGGAGTGAAATTATTGATAAAAAAAAATAACCAGTCTAAGAATCTTGTCAGGTATGCAGTGGTTTCATTTAGGGCCAGGCTTTGGGTAAATTGAACAGCTGTAGGAGGTCTTTGCCTGCTTGGGCTTTTTTAACACATCTCCTGCTCATGATGCCTGTTGGTACAAATCTTACTGAATGATGAATTGAATCCATTTTTTTTTTGTTTTTGCAGACACACCAGTGTATTAGAATCATACAACAGCATGATGACAAAGTATGCTCCCAAACGAATGGCATTTGAGTAAGTACTGAATTAATTCACATATTTTGTGTTTGATCAACTCTTATACTGGCTGGATTCAATTCAAGGCAGCTTTTTAAAGCTAATACAGAAAGAACAAGTCTTTCTTTTTACTTAACCAAAAATAAACAAGATCAGTGGAAATATTTTTGATTTGACAAACAGAAAAACATCAAAGCTACCTCAACAGTCTCTAAAATATATGCTAGTCATGCAATGCTTTAGAGTGGTATACTATGGAATATCCCACGAGTCGCTTGTATTTTCTCAGTATACAGACGAGCCGTTAGGCAAGTGTGTATACAAAGGAAATAGAAGTGACCAGTGGGATATTCAATAGTATACCATGAGAAAGTGTTGTGTAACGTTTTTATACCATGCCATAGAAAACATGCCTACCAAATTTCGTCGAGAATAGGATCATAAAGCACAATGGGAAGGTTGGGTAGAATACTGTCAAATATACAATGGCTTTCCTGTATTCTGATTGGCTGTATTTTCTATGGCATGGTAAAAAAAGAATCATAGTGTAATCCTTTTATGTATTCTGATATCATTGATGGTAACTTGTCGCATTATCTGATTCACTTACAACAACTAGGTATCCATACTTCATCATGTGGGTGATGCTGGCAGCCATCGACCACAACATGCACCTATCTCGAAAACCAAAGCTTACTAACGAGGGGAAAGAGCAGGGCCACCGAAAGTATTCTAAAAGGTCGCAGAAATTTCATGCGGAAGTTGTCAAGAAAGAAAAGCAATACAGTTATTTTCCATTCCTTGTGTCCAAAATGTTGCAAAGGCGCACTGTGTATGAGGGTAGTTTCACCTTGCCTTCAGATAGGAACAGCTTTGATCCAAAGCAAATAGCCCCCACCCTTGGAATGAAGGAACCCCCGCCTACTGAGGAATTAATGAACTGACCCTCTCGCTTCGATAAAAAATCAGTTTGAAAAATGACAGTCCATCATCATCGAATGCTGTTGTCAGCAAGCAGTCAAATATAATTCATTGTAAGCAAAAATTTGATTGTTTATTATTATTGATTGGATATGTGTAAACAAACGTTTACATTTGGCTACAAGATAAAGGCATTGTCAAAAACAAAAACTAAGGCCTATTGCCCATGCCAAGAGAATGGGCTGATAATATGAACAGTATTACTTTTTTAAACAAAACCACTTATAAAATATTTTAAAGTTAAATTCAACTGTTGCCAAGTGTCTCCAGGTTTTCACTTGATTCAGTTTATGAAATACCTTATATGGTGAAAGAGGTATTTTTTTTTTGCAAAGTATGTAAAATGATTTGAATAAAGTTTAGTCTCAAATTGTCAGCTTTGTGTTTGTTCTTTCTTTTAATTATAAACAATGTTTATTTTTTCTTGTTTCAATTTTTTTTAATCCTTAGGCAACCTTACTACAAGGTCTAAGCAGATGCGAAAAGATGTAAAGGGTAGTAGTTAATTCAAGCCAATGCCATAAAAATCATTATAACAGGTGTTGAGCATATTGTGCAGTTCCAGAAAATATCCATACCCACCTCAGGGTCATTGGAAATTCTGAGGGTGTGGGGAGTCTCAACGACCAAAATTTTATAATGTATGGGGCCTAACTGGAATTTCCAAAGGGGTGGGGGGATTCAAACCAAAAAAACCTTCCCTGGGAGGGGTATGGATATTTTCTGGAACAACACATTGAAACTAAAGGTAATTCGGATACCATATGGCTGATTGACAGTTTTTTCATGGCTTAACTGTTTCTAAATCCCATGTATCTGCCATCTGCAGAAGGGTAGGCCTGTCGAATCAACCTAACTGCACAGGAGGGTATGACACGCCTGTTTCCCCTACCCAACTTGCCATACTTCCATAGAGCAAACTGGCGATAAGCTGCTTTGCGGAAACTCTCCATTGAAAAATTAAATTCATCTGCCCTAATGTCACATCGTGCTTTGATGCACACCTCAAGAATATCTCTGTCAAGGCAAATATTGTTGAAGGCTCTATAAGAAGTGATGCATTGTCGCTTCTTACAGCAGACATTTTCTTGTTCAGTTTCCATTGGAACACAGACACGACATTGACACCATGGTAGGTCACTCGGGGGTGAGGGTTCCTCAGGTAAGTTCTCTGCAACCAGTTGTTTAGCAAAATCCAAACTGCCCCTGCCCATACTCAATAATCTAACTAACAGTCCATCTTTGGCAGACTCATCTAGTGCTTGAATGAATTCCTATAAGTAAAAGTAAATAATTTCAAATAAACATGGACTATGAAAATGTGTCAACCTGTACCCCTGATCAAATGTACAGTCATTATTTTCTTTTCTTACTGTTATTTTCGAAATTGTTACGAATACAAAATAATTTTATATTTTCTCTGGAATGATAACATGTCAAAACACATGAAGATACAGTGTACATGCGCCATGATTACATAAAACCATAAAAATGTCTGGTAAAAACTATTTTACTTCATGTATTCTACTCCTGTAAAGTGCTACTGGGATTTGTAAAACTAAGCTACAGATAAAAGGGACATTGAAAAAAACATCATGCTCAAGAACAATCCATCCAAACTAAAATGTGATCAAAGAGAGAGACGAAAAAAATTTCTATGAAGGTTTACCTGAATCGCTGTAGCAGATTGCTCTACGTCTGCCTCGAAGCGATCGGCGCCATCAGGAATAACATTTTCCTGGCTTCTTCGAGCGACCACGGTCTCTGTCACCTATATAGTTAATAAAATGAACGGTATTTCGTATAAGTCGAAGAATTATTCGTTTTGATCGTCATAAGATTTATCATTACCTGATTCTTACACTTCGATCTGCTGCATTTACAAGCTTCGGCGCAACTGTGGTTTGCTTCTTTACAAGGACATGCTCCTCTTCCACGCTTTCGTGCGCAATGTCCTGAACATGAACAGCTAATCCTTGCATTTTCTGCGTTTCCTGGTTCCTGAAATGAAAGGAATATATTTTAAAGAGGAGCCAGTTTTAGTAGCGCGCGTGCTTCGTATTGAAACTTCAAAACATCTCACCTCGGTAGTGATGTCTATCATTTCTTCGTCCTCCTCGTTCACATCTGCCATTCCTGAACCATAAAAATTAACAAGTTCGTCTTCCTGATGATAGCTCGCCATGATCGACACCACGAAGATCACGAAGATTTTGACTTCACAAAAACTAACGCGACCTTCAACACAAGTTACCGCTTCGACATAAGTTGCCGCGACACGAGAAATTCAGGGAAACCCACGATCTGGTAACAGCCAATCAGAAACGAGCTTGTCATTTCAAAACAATAATAAACGCCCGCAAAGACAAATGGGTGAAACTGGGCCTTTAAAGATCTTTGAAGATCTGTACCCTCGAGGATCTTGAGGGGGAACCTTGAGGATCCCCATCTATAATCCTCAAAGAACCTTCAGGACCCTGCAGCAACGATCCTTAAGGATCCTGTCACGATCCTTGAGGACTCTGCAACGATCATTGAGGTTCCTACATCCATCATCGTGGACCCTACAAAGATCCTTATATTCTTCCCTGCAAAGATCATCAAGGGTCATTGTGCAGGATATTGTGCAGAATCCTTTGTAGGATCCTATCAAACACGAGGATCCTAGATGGGATCCTGTGTAATCCTACAGGATCCTAGAGGATCTTACAAGATCCTAGAAAATCCTGCACGATCCTTATAGGAACAACTGGAGCAACTGTAGGTGAGCGAACGAAACAGATTTCATGAACGGACCCAGGACTCCTGGGCCCTGTTCTGCAAAGAAGCTGAGATAACCTGGGGCTAGTGTCAATTCTAAACTCACTTTTGTAATCTAGTTTCCAATTTTTCGTATCAATTTTTTTTCAATTTTGGCTGTTTTCAAACTGTCACTTAAGACCAGTGCACGAGAAACAGAACCCTTGATCGATCTGCTGAATTTGGTGGGATATGATACAAGGAAACATTGAAGAGAAGTTGCTACAAAATGAGGATAAGGAGTCGTTTATTTATAACTGCTTCGAAGTATCGTACAACATTTAGTGGGTTGGAGGGGGTGTTGAGGAACATTAGACAAATTTGTCATAGTTAATTGTCGACTTATATTACACTTGATCCACTTGGTTATTGTTACTGTTATCTTTTTGTTACAGTTGTCGAGTGCCCTTCTGTGGATACTCCGGATCACGCGGTTAAGACTGGGTACGGGTGCACCGGTCTTACGTCTTGGTACGGTACTTCCTGTTTCTTCAATTGCATGCCGGGATACGAGATGGTGGGAGGATCTCTGCAAAGAACTTGTCAGGAAAACAGACAGTGGTCTGGAATCCAGCTTCAGTGTCAAGGTAATGATGACTGATGACAAATAAAACACATGCTTTCGTGTGGCCCTAAATTGGTTAAAGCTTTCCAAGTTTTTACTGGTGTTTTCTTTGTAACCATTAATTCAGGCATAGAATAAAAAACCAGGTGATATGGCGTTAATAGGTGCATCTTTTTTCCTGTAGTTGCAACTGGTACTGGTTCAATTTTTGGGTCCAGTTTTGAATTGTAGTTTTAATTTTAGTTTTGCTTCTTTTGATTCTAGTTTGGTTGATTTGATTTACCTTTTGCTGCTGGTTTAATTATCCAAGCAAAGAGATTCAGCGTAAATCATTTTGTTTTTGTTTGTTATCGTAAGAATTTTAAAAGTTCTAACTAAAATGTTTCATTGACATTTGAACTTTGCTACAGGGTGTGAAACAGTCTCCTCAGTGAGGCCTTGTATCGTCTAGGCCCCAGAAAGAAGCCTTAATCATTTTGTTCTTTACACGCCCTTGGATTAAATGTTTGCTTTCTTTCCACTGTTGGCTCATAGCTGTGACTTGTCCTGTGATGTCCACCCACTCAGAAGGAATGATCATTACCCCGCCCGACTGCACAAACTCAAGTGCTGTCCTTGCTTACGCAAAAGAGTGTCGCTCTACTTGCAAGAGTGGCTATCAGCTTCAGGGGCCTGGGCTGAAGACTTGCGCCCAGAGTAAGAATTGGGTTCCACTGGGAAATCCTTCCTGCAAAGGTGAGTGGATGTTTAAATAATGGATCAAGATATTGCCAGAAATAATTTTTTGCTGAATTGTAGTTAATCAAAGTAAGCTTTATTTTGTCCCTCTCTTTTAATTTGAAAATTGGTTTTGCTTTAGTTATGATGATGATTATGATTATTACCTTTTTATTTAAGACGTTTCAGGGCCGACCTTCTCAAGCTGCCCGTTAAATATCATTTCAACCGCTGACCGCGGTACCACGTCAGCGACAGTCACATGGACGCCTCCCACGGCTACAGATAACTCCGGGTTCATTCCTAACGTTACACAGTCGGGAAAGCGGCCTGGGGAGAGATTTTCCGCTGGTGAACACACCATCCGCTACTTGGCCTCTGATAAAACTGGTAACGTTGCAGAATGCAAGTTTAAAGTCTTCATTTTAGGTAGGTGTCAAAAATTTTCGATTTCTTGAAAACTGTAGTCTTGTTAGGCTAGTTAAAACCGTTTTAATCTGATCTTGCTTAATCGATACCACTCTTCGCTCTATAACATCGTTGGCAAATTTCAATTAAATAAGTAAACTTCCAAGTGAACTTGTTTTTTCATTGTTGGCTCACTCATCGCTTATCCAACTGAACAAATCATGTGTAATCAGGTGTGGAATTGTGAAATCCTTCCGTTGGTTCCTTTTCACAGTGGTACGATGCGTGCCCAGGTTATATGCCCCAGCTGGAGGCACCAAAAGCTGCACCAAAGACAACATGTATGGTTCACAGTGTTCTTTCACGTGCCACATTGGACACACTATGACAGGCTCGGACAAAAGGGCCTGCGAAAAGAATCCGGCTACCTCTACCGGGTTTTGGTCAGGAAATGTGACAAAATGTGATTGTAAGTATCATGGTTCCTCACTTTTCGTAGAAAAAAAAAACAGACTAGAAGGTGATGTAGATGTAACTGAGTTTGACATGTGACTGAAAGGACTACGACAGCAATGGTGATAATGATGATGATGACGACGACAAAGATGATGATGACGATGATGATGATTGACAATTTCGAGGAAATGGACAAAGTTGTTCCAGAATACTCTGTCTGGTGGTTGTTAACAAAATGTGACATTTCTGTGCTAGATATATACTTTGACCCCCTCGTTACCTTTGGTACCTTTGTAATAAAGAAAAAAAAAAGAAACCGTTTAATTTCCCGCTGTGAACGTTGTCTTTTGGAGCTTTCTATTTCAACATACACCGATTCTTTTTAGAAGGTCAAAAATGCGCACTATCCGTAGCTAATGCCTTATGGCTGTACCGTTTTTTAGTAGTTAGATGTCCCCGTCTCCTGCCCCCTCCTCACAGCGTCCAGTCAGGCTGTGGAGCCCGTGCCATGTATAACGTGTTTGGTGACAAATGCCTTTTGTACTGTGATGTGGGTTATCGGCTGATAAACGGGTCAACTGAAAGAATCTGTCAGGCAAACGGCACGTGGTCTGGGCAAGCACCTTACTGTCAAGGTAAGCACGGAAGACTATTGGTACAGGCTATGGTACAATACCTAGAAACCTAAATTCAGATCAGTGGACGCACGAGATTTAGACAAGTACGACTTTTAAATTCAACCAGTCATGCTTCCAGAGTACTGCTCGTCCCCGTTGCGGACCAGAACAGAGGAGATTTTGCATTGGTTCTTTTTCCTGAGCTATCATCGACCAAGATATTATAGTTAAAACAAGATTCGAATATGATAACCCAGCATTCTAACTTGTGTTATGTTTTATAGTTGTTCGTTGCCAGTCCTTGCAAGCTCCAAACAAAGGCCATGTGAAACCCGATTCGTGCACAGACTCCCCTGAATTCGGTACTACGTGCCATTTTTCTTGTAAGAAAGGATACAGATTGCATGGAGAACCAATAGCCTCTTGCCTTAGTGACGGACAATGGTCTAAGAACACCAGTGTGTTTTGTAAAGGTTAGTTTGTTACTTCTTCAGTCTTTGTTGTTGGTTTTCGACGATCTCGAAAGATAATCACATCAGACTTTTGCACGCTTTGTTTGGATCTAAAAAGCAGCATTGGTCTATTTTTTAGCGTGACAGACTTGGATCATACTTTTTCCTGGTACTATGTTAGACACGGTCGACGCTTTCAAATTGTCTTGTTGTTGTTTTCTCCTGAGCAGATCTGCCAGTGCACTGGCGACTCAGTTGTTTGGAACACTATCCAAAACAAACAGTGGATTAAAGACGAAAAGCTAGAATGTTGGACGCCTTCCATTAAGTCTTCATGGCTAGTGCTATTTTAATAGCATAATCTTAAAATATTATAACAGACACATACCTTACTGTTTCGTAGATGTAGGAAGTCCTTCGTTTGGTTTCACATGCCCATCTGATGTAAAACGCTACGCAGACAGAGCAAAGAACCACACAACAGTGACCTGGCCTCCAGTCATAGCCATCGACAACTCAGATGTGACTCCAAAAGTTGTGTCCAGCGGTGTGAGTAACATCTACTACATAGGAAGACACCAGGTCATGTACAACGCCAGCGATGAAGCAGGGAATTACAAACTCTGCACGTTTTACGTCACAGTCGAGGGTAAGGATGTTTTTGTTGATTAGTTTGTTCTGCGAACCTAAACTAACATTTACAGCTTCATCTTGGCTTGTCTTTGATAAAGCAGTAAAGTTTCCTCTATTTTTTGCGAAAACGAGCAGCATCATTTTACTTAATGGTGCTTTCGTTGGCATAAGCTCAACATAAACAAGAGAGCAAAACAAAACAAAATACGCCAACGATCACACTACGCAAGCAAACAAGTTAGTCATGACTCAAGGCATATACTATTCAACTGGTGCAGATTCATGTGGAAAAATGAACTCAAATGTTACGATTGAATTTCATCTGAGTGGGAAAATGATCGTGTTACCCGAGTTTCAAAATCACATTTTGGAAACAATTTACCGCATTAGCAACTGTCAATTGAAAACTCTCTAATTCTCAGATTATTATCTCATAGTGTTGCGATGCCAAACACTTCTGCCCCCTCTGAACGGTTTTATCGTTGGAGACTGCGATAACATGTATGGATCCACGTGTAGAATGCGCTGTGACGATGGGTTCAACTTGCTTGGTGCAGAGAATATCACCTGTGAAGCCAAACCGCGCCACATCACAGGGTACTGGGAGGAATCTGTCCCAGTCTGTAAAGGTAAACAAAGTATAACATTCAGGTGCATCAGTCAATTTCAGATTTAAGTTGAACTCTCAGTTACTAACACCGTTTAAATTTTCTAGTCTCTTAGCTAACTCATGCTCTATATTTATTCATTAATTGATTAATTGGTTAATTTATTTATTATATTTCAGTTCGGAGATGTTCATCACTGAAGGCGCCTCAGTTTGGCTTCATCTACCCACATATGTGCACGTCATTTCCGGTCAGCGGTACTGCATGCTATTTAGAGTGCAGGCATGGATTTCTGGGTAATGGTGGCGTAAACTTAATTCACTGTGGCAAGAATGGAAAATGGAGCAGTGATGAATCATTAATTTTGAAATGTTTAGGTACGCAAGCTCGCAAAACGTTTTTCAGTTCTTGAATAAATTAATCCGCATGCATTAATTTACAAGCATTTTTAGAAATAAAACAGCACTTTTTACTTTTGAAGACGTGTTTTAGCAGTTTCTACTGACATCGTCAGTTACAATGCAGAGTTTGATATGACAGTGCAAACTGTTCACACGTGTCTTCAAAAATCCAAACTGTTGTGATGTCTACAGAGAGGTTTCCCTTTTTTCCTGCCATCAAGACTTTTAACGATATTTTGGTATACAATGTCATTAAGGATACGATGCAGAGCAGTTCAATTTTCTGACTTCTTTACTATGACATTATTCGATGATAACTAATTGATGCTCATAAAAGAAAACTGCAACTAATGCATAGGGCATGATTAAAAAGAAACTAAAGGTTAACTTGAACTTTTTTACTATCATGTTAAACTCTTGATGCCCGCAAAATGGTGAGCCCCTGGAAGGACCCAAAGCAAAGGTTTGCGAAGGTCTGTGATTTATGACTAACTAATAAGATTTGTAACTAAGTGCCATCAAAAATAAAAGAACAAAAATATTTGTTGTAAAATGCAACTTCACTGTCACTGCAGATGTGGTTCCTCCAGTATTCATGAGCTGTCCGTCTGACATCCGTACAAGTCTCAGCGTCAACGCATCAGCGTTGGTAAACTGGAAAGTTCCTGTTGCCCTGGACAACAGCAACATGGCACCACAAATCACAGTATCACCTTCAGGGGTTTCACCACCCTATACATTCTACAATAACACGCTTATTGTGTACACTGCAAAAGATGCAAGCGGCAACAAGAAAGAATGCTCGTTTAGAGTTTTGTTAGAAGGTAGGTAGACTGTCATGTAAAAATGATCAGTTTAGTGATTTAAGCACAGGTAGAGAGGTTTTCAATTGAGTGTTAAAAGTAATTTAGGTTTGATTTGGTTTTGCCTTACTACGCCGTGTGATTGGTTGAAGCAACTTGCGTCATTTTCTCAAACAGTCAGAAGAAAAACAAAAGCCAATAGTCACTTGCTCGTACGAATTTTTTGGCGCTGACACCGGTTACGTGTATTTGCATCGAGTTCTGATTGGTTCATTGCATTTTTTACGTCGGTTGTGATTGGCTTGAGTCATTGATTGGCTTGAGTCATTGATTGGCTTGGTTTTGGTTTTACGACACTTGATTGAAAACCATTGCAATAATCTGTCATTTTCCTTATTATAACTCGTCATTACTCTGGTAATTTTCAGCGGAATATACTTGTCGGCTGCGGAAATATGATGTGAGGGTAGTGTTATGTCGGCAGTGCTGTATCTCCGCATTGTCTTAAATTATGGAAAATTTTGTAGTTAGCTTGGCCAACAAAAACACAAAAAATTGAAAGACACTGGCGTATTTAGTGAAAATGGCAAATATGAGTGGAGAATATTAGAAATTTAAGGAGATATCCCTTTTTGAAAAAGGTCATGTACAGACGTTTGTATGGCTGACTGGCAAGATGAATGTCAATTTTCAAGATGTAAACAATGACGCCAGCAAAGATCCGCCTATTAAAATAAAGTTCGTTTATAATCACATTTAGACTTCCTCGATCCATTAAATTAACTGCAGGATACAGCCCTTTGACAAAGCTTAGCTTTTTTCTCGTTTTAGGACGACGCTGAGATAACCTGAACATTATTAAAACATTTTAAAGCAAAATCAATGTGTAATTCCAAAGTCCTTTGTGTGGGCACGTCTATCGATGTAAATCTCTATCGGTTGAAGTTACGTTGTTAATTTCTTTTTTCCTCAGATAATTCAGGCCCCGTTGTGGTATACTGTCCTCCCGACCAAAACATCACTGTTTCGAAGATGACGACAGTAGTGACTTGGAACAAACCACAGTTTGAAGACAACAGCAATAATCCCTTGGTGATCAGTTGCAGCCACCAAAGTGGGACAAAATTTTATTGGGGAACTTGGAATGTCCACTGTACTGCATACGATAACAATCCGAACAACAACCCTGCTATCTGCCAGTTTACCATCAGGCTCAAACGTAAGTAGTATATGCTGTAACATCAGCTTAGTACGACTTTAAAATTTCACTATAAACTCTTGTTACCAGAACGTACTGTGAGATGATATTAACCTCGACATGTCTCCCAAATCCGAGGGGGAGACCCACAAGTTGAAATCTTACAACAGCATATTACAACACACAAACATATTGAATGCTTGCTGTCAAAGCCTTTGGCGATGTCAAAGTTGTAAGTGTGATACGTTTGAGGCCTTCTTTTTCTTCTGAAGGTCAGCGTGCTTAGCTCACTCAGTTGCTTATAATTACTACCTTTATCAAAAACAATACTTCTATCAGTGTCAAAAGGATTAAGGTTTATATAAACTTTGGTGTTGGGTCTTCAACTTTGGATAACGACTGAGGTGAAATAAGGAAAATTGGTTATCTGTCCCGTCTGTCAGTTCACTCATGGTTTACGTTAGTAGTATGTTACCGTACTTTACACTTATCCTTTGTGGCTGAAATCGTTCTCATCACAGTATAGTTCTAGCCCTTAGCTCAGTTAAACAGCACCTCTTCCCAGTTCATTTTAGTCTTAAGAGAATTTTAAAGCCGTGCTAAAGCACCCTAATCTCTGTGTTAAAGCCGTTTGCCTGGCGTCAAAGCATAGAAGGGTGCTTTATCTTTATTTATGCAAATCGCGTGGTTCCTTAAAATGATATGAAACTTTATGAAATTGCCAGTGATTGAAAATATAAATGAATAAATAGGAAGGGATTTAAAATGGTCTAAATATTGCAACATTACCCTTCTTTAGCAAACGATTGCATAGAACTGCCACCTCCCAAGAACGGAGCCACGGCGTGTGACGACTGGGCCCTGGGGCGAATGTGCAGTCCATTCTGCGACGACAGATGGGATTTTACCCACCAACTGCCGTCATATGCAGTGTGGAGCTGTGGAGCATCAGGAAAATGGTTTCCAAGCAATCGCTGGCCGGACTGTACAAGTGAATACGACATCCATATTTTTATATAGTAAACTGTTGTATTTAGTGCTTGCCACATGCATGATTATTAGGAAAACGATTTCGAGAACCAGAAGGGAGATAAGCCCATGACCTGACTCTGCACACCGGACGGATGGTCTAGCTACTGAGATATATTGCACAGCCAGACCTTTCGCACACCATCTAGCTTGATACTCTTTAGCGAGCATTGAATTTACAGGCCAAGTTATGAGCTAGGTCTTACCAAGGTGCCACGTGTTTGGGTACTGCAAGAATCAGTTATAATGATAAACCTCTTGTGTTTGTACAACGAAAAGATGAAATTAAAAATGAAAAGTAAAATTCGAAGGCGAAGTAAGCTCGACATGTTAAAAACAATGAAAGCTATTTAACCCCAAATTCATTTCATTTTATTAGCATTAATGGAAAATTCATCCCCAGTTGGCAGGCAATCGCGTAAAATACGTTCAAATTTAAAGCAGGTGTTAGAGATGTTTACTCTTAGTACATTTAAGCTGTCGTTGTCTGTATTCCCAACAAACCTTCGTAGGAGTATACCAGCCGGGCCAAACCAGGATGGCAATGGATTTGCATTACTACCATGGCGACTGCAGTACACCGGTAGCTCAGGCACAAATAAAAAGAAACTTCATTGAAATCCTGAACAATTCCTTCTATAGCGACATCTGCAGAGACCCTGTCGTCAAGGATAAATGCAAGGCTGAGAACGTCAAGGTCACGTGTTCTACGGTTAACAACACTATTTACAGGAAGAAACGTTCCTTAGGTGAGTTGCAAAAAGAAAACATTGTAAAAATTATCTTGCTGCTCACGAAAACCAAGCCGGCTTACACCAATGAATTTTGGGCGCATACGCATGAGTATACATATGGATATGAACAAGGATGTTCACCTGTGCGACAAACTCAAGAACGAGATGCCGTATACATATAGTATGGGCTGTTTGCTTGCACGTATGATTACGTTATCTCCGTTAATACGGGCGACGCAACGAGGAAAACATAAGGGAAAGGATAAAACCAAAAGATTAGTTATCGTGCTTGCTAGGCTTACTGTCATGATACTGCAACGTTCGGTTTACACGCACGCTTCTCGATTGCCCTTATATTGCGTCTTTGGCGTAAACCGGGTCAGACTTAAATTCTAGATTTCTTGACGGAGAAAATGAAATAAAATAATAAGAAGGGGACAGAACGAAGGCTACCCTACTGATTTGAGCGTCAACTGTCTTTATTTGAGAGTTTGTTTCTTTTCTTTAGATGAGGACGGGATTCACGTAAGAACACGACGATCCCTTACTCCACAGACGAAAATTAGTGTCGTTATTGTTGGTAAGTTGTTTTCATCGTTTGGCGTTAGAGACCGAAGTTACTGAAGTTGGCCTGGTGCTGTGAGACTACGTGCGGCTGTCTATTGGTTAACCTGTGGATCTTTTGTGGACCTGATTGCCGATTGTCCAAATATGTCCCCTTTATTAATGTGTTGTGGCCACAGATAAGACACTTTATCTCCCTATTGTAGTGTCTAGTTGATACACCGGATGGTGACAGTCCATCACCCCAACATGGGGTATTAGCGACTGGCAGTAACACTAGTCACGTCAACACGAAAACCTAAGATTTACTGACCGGGGCTAAGCCCCGGTCAGTGATCGTCTCATATCTTACCTTACCCGCTGGTGAACTGACAAGGCTCCAAGGCAGACATCTCCTGACTTTTTTCTTGCTATCACGAAAGGATGTTGATATTCAGCATTCAGCATGTCATGGGAGAGGAGGAGGTCCCCCCCCAAAAAAAATTGCGTCCCCAACGTTTACCGTTCACAATATCCTCACCTCTTGCAGTGCTTCTCGACAATACGACAGGGGTAAATGATACCGAAGAAAGCAAGATTTCAGCAGGACAAGCCGGTGTTGAGATCGCCAAAAACGTCAGCAATGCGATAAAAAAGGCAGTTCAGAATGGCAGTCTCAGTTTGATCGTCAATGGCACAGTGTTTGTCCTTGATAAACAGTCACTAAATATCTCTGAGCCTGAGAGATCATGTGACACAGGACAAGCCTACAGAAATGGAGTTTGCTGTAAGTGATATCAGACTGTATAATCATGTATTATTTAGCAAAAAAAGAGGGTAAAACCATGCATTGAACTGCAGAACACAGCCATTTGAGAACATGAAAGCATGTGGAAAGTACGAGCCGAAGGTTTTAGTTTTATCTCGCGAAGCGCACTTCGAAAACAAAAAAACACGAGTTGCTATGAACAACCAATGCTTTATACTCTGCAGCAACTGCTGCAGCGCCTGCCGATCTAGGATCGGACTGTTTAGCCATAGCAGGCGGTGTAACTTAACCCTATTTCGCCTGGGCTTTTTTTGAGTTTCTGAGCCTATAGATCTCGAAAAGTATTAACGCTCTTGTGATGAAACTTGGCACGTTTTTAGTATGTCATTAGCTTAACAGATTGGTATTATGACGTGTCAATTATGACGTGCCATGACGCCATAATGGCGTCACAAACCCGCCATTTTGAATTTGAGGCCGCCATCTTGGATCCCGAGCTAGCAGTCATACAGTTGACAATGACGAAAAATATATGAATTTGTTCTAGGAAACATACTTAATCAAAACAAGCACCAAAAAGCAAAGGATTATCTTTTTCTTACTAACGAAGGGTAAAAAAACTGAAAAAAAGACTGAAAAACAACAGAAAAAAGTCAAAATACACTCCTGAGAAGACGGTTGCTATGGAAACGTCAATCACCATAGACACGTCATTGACACAGGAAAATTTTCTCTGATAAATTATAGGAAACGTCACGAGATTTGGTGATTATTCGGCAAGCCGTTTAAAAGTTATAGTTCGTTAAAGTCAGCGCGGGCACAATGTGCCCCCCCACCCCCAAGTTAAATAGGGTTAACAAGAGACTGAACCACGGCGCAGTATTCTATTTTCTCTCGAGACAGTCACGAATGCCAACAACAATAATCCGATAAAGCATGTTTTTTAACCAATACTATAATAACATTGTTCAAAACCCTTATGCAGCATTAGCGCTTTTGGGCCATTATAGCAGTGTGGTAGCGCGCCTAAACGGGCATAATTTTGGAAATCACGATCAGCCGAAATCGTTTTGTCAATCCAAACTCGCTTTCGAGAGAAAGGAGATGTGTTTCCCAAACATATTACATGGGATTGTACAACGCTGCATTAATAGTTTGATGGGGCCTCTATAATGGTACGCACCAAACTCACCCTTACACTCTTTCGTTTTACCACAACCTCAAACCATCACAAACCTGAGTCAAAAAGACTAAATTGGTCTCCTCATAACTCCAGATATAGTTACAAATTGTTTACGGACTCTTCACCGACACTGAGGTGAATAATGATTTTTAGTTTATACAAACCATTGGATAGCCAGCACCAATAATTACTTTTTTTTTCAGAAATGAGGAAAAATTCGCGCGCGAAATCCAGAGCAATGCTAAGAGGGGATAGCAGATACTATTCCTAGTTTGAGTAGCCAATCAGAGCGCGCGAAAAACACTATCCACTGGATTGGTATATACTACATTACATATTATGAAATGATGATGACCATCAAAGTGAAGATATCAACTTGACCAGTTGAAAAAAGAATAACTTGCGCCTGATCATGGGTTGGAATACCGTTCAAGCCTGTATCAACGGGTTAAGTTGATATCCTTTTATTTCAACCGCGTTTCATATATATGATTGTTCACATTATATATTAATTTAACTTTTTTTTTACCCGAACAGTAAGCTGTTATTCCGGAACATACTTGAATAAGACACTTGGTACGTGCGAGGACTGCCCTGTTGGAACGTATCAAGATCGAGATGCACAAGAAACGTGTGTCTCGTGCCCGCCAAAAACCTCGACTGAAGTGATCAGAACGTACAATCTCTCCGGCTGTATAGGTGAGTATCGAAGTATGTCTCTTAGACGTAATCAGTGAAACTCATGCTGCCTAGCTACATCTGTTGTAACGTGTCACACAAACTGCTAGTACCACACAGAAGGATCAAGGGGAACACGTCCACTAAACAGAGTGAGCCAGTAGCCAAGCGTGGGAAAACCTTGATTGATCGTGAACCAGGTTTTGCAAGGATGTACGTAGTATCAGTCGAAAAATTGAAACCCTTTGAATATAATTGGAAACTTTTGTTGTCAAAAGTGAAAAATTGTTAGCTTTTTCTGAGCCATTTGCTTTGGAAAAGAAATTCCGGCCAAGCCAATGAATATCATACAGTACTTCTATTAAAATTTGTCCCATCGTATCTTTTTTGTTGTTTATTTCCTTCTTTAAAGCTACTTGTAAAGCTGGTTTCTATTCGCCCACCGGATTGGAGCCTTGTCTCCCCTGTGAGAAGGGTAGCTATCAACAATTTGAAGGACAGCGTCACTGTGTACAGTGCGGTGCAAACACGACGACATCTGGCGAGGGAACCAATAGTTCTTTGGAGTGCGGAGGTAATAGCTTTCAATATTACTAGTTTATAGCCAACGTATAATTCACAAGTGTGTTACTACAAAAAGATTGGTGGGCTCTTTTGGTACGATATACGTAATGGAGGTCCAAAGATGACCTTGGCAAAAAATAGAAACTGTATTGGAGATTTGTGGCAGTGGCTATGAGTACTGACCTCCAACGCAAACATTCCTTGGGCTCCAACGCAAACATTCCTTGGGCTCCAACGCAAACACCCCCCCCCCCCCTCTCCTCAAAACCAACGTATCCAAATTCCAATTCGATCTTGGAGGTGTCCCCAATTAGCATTCTGTACTAAATACCGTGGATACCTAAAAAAATAAAGTGATTTCGTTGCGCGCTCATGGATTGCGTCACGAGCATTAAGGACATCTGTGTTGAGGCCACTTGCGTATCAGATACCAATGGGTTAGCTTAGTTCGTAAGGTGCCAAACTTTAGAGCGGGAGATCGTGGGTTATAATTGCTGAGGATGAAGCAGCTACATTTGCACATCTGCAAATCAACATGAGAGGCTAAGAAGAAAAGTAGGCGAAACCACAAAACTGCGCATTGACCCTAGTAAACAAAACAATACTGTCAAAGTGTATTTTCGGTATCAGATGATCATTCCAAAGAAAGTGGACCGATACCCCATTAATAATTTCTCAAAGGCGATCAAGTTCTATTGCATTTCTAGCTATTCATTTTGCGATAGCCAACTTTATTCCTGAGTTTCTCAAATCATTTATGGATCATCGCGTGGTTCGGACGATTTTGTCGACAGTCTAGAGATGGTGGCCCGTCTTCTTGTATGTGTGAAAGTACTGACGACGTAACAAAACCTCAGTTTCACTGCATTCGATCGTGGGTCAAGGTAAAATGCTATAGTGACCGCAGTGGAGCTCTTGCGGCTGTCATAAGAAGACTTCCGATGTCGTTTAATATTTTTCTGTAAGCACTGTACTTAGGCACTTTCACCATTCATTCATTTCTCCTCTAGGGGCCTCTGTTATATTAAAATTATTATCTTTTCCCCAGTTCCCTGTCCTGCCGGCTCGTTCTCACCAACTGGATTGGCTCCATGCACCCTGTGCAACCGACGTTCCTTTCAGCACAATAACGAGAGTCGCATCTGCTTCTCATGCCCAGGAACAACTGTCACAGTTCATCCCGGTTCAAAGAGTCCACAGGATTGCATAGGTGAGGCATAAGTACGGATGTGGATACCCTAACCGCCGGACCGAACCTCCGTCTTAGCTCGTACAGTATACTGAAAGAGCTTAAGTGATCAACTTCAAAAAACCTCCAACCATTCTTTTGAATAGAAATTCATCAGATAAGTAAATCAGTTCATCCACCAGGGAGATATAAACAATTGTAATCGAAAATAATCAAGCCTCCTCAGTGGATATACAACATAATATTGTCATTATAACATTGAGTTTATCAGTAGCTGGGACCGGCACTGCCTAATCAAACAAGCCTTTCTAGTTTCTCACATTGTACAATAACAAAATTTTACTAGGCAGCATCTCAAAGTATGAGCAGTATTGTGCTGTGGTACTGGGTTGCAAAGGGTACGTTGTTTAGCGGCTCCGACAAAGCTAGTGTGTTAAAGCTGAACTTCCATTTTTTGGTGGCTCCGAGAAGCAGACGCACTCAAAGGCATGACCCGAAATATGCATTTTTTCCCTTAGAAATCAACGAGTGTGAGTCGAACCCCTGTAAAAGCAACTCGAGCTCCACGTGTACAGACCTCCGTGGTGACTTCTTGTGTAACTGCCAGCCTGGTTATACTGGAAAACAATGCGAGATCAATATTGACGACTGCCAGGACCATCCTTGCTTTAACAATGGTACTTGCCATGACCTGGTGAACAATTATACCTGCACATGCCCACAGGGTTACCAAGGATTAAACTGTGAAGATGATGTTGATGAATGTGTTTCATCACCTTGTTCCAATAATGCATCATGTAGCAATACTCCTGGAGGGTATAACTGCCAGTGTAAACCAGGATATACGGGAAAATCGTGTGATACTGACATTGATGAATGTCTAGTATCCCCATGTCAGAACGGAGGATTCTGCATAAATGAAATAAATAACTACAGATGCCTCTGTACCCCAGGTTAGTAAATTGGCCTTGTCGAGGATTTGCCATACAATGGGCAATACTAATGCTAAAATTGTTTATCTACAGAGTGGAATGAAAATAGCCTTTTTAAATCGCATCTCACATCAAATAGAAAACAGTTTACAATGTAAATGTAAGATTTGAAAATGACTTATACGTCTTCCCAATTGATAGGTGATCGGAAATATATTTTTGACGTATAACTGTGTTTGATTGAAAAAGTAGGACTCAGAGAAATGGGACATTATAAGTGATACTACAGCCTCATTAGCTAAGATGTTATAAGCTAACATTGAGTTAAATTAGCTTATTTTAATTAAAATAGTTACAGGCGAAAGATTGAACCGTGCAAGCTTCATATGAAGACAGTATGCACATAAATAGAATTCGTAAACATAAAATACATAAACAAATATAATTACGGCGAATAAAAAAAATTTAAACATCGTCTTAGTCAAAGTATTGCCTTGCATGGTTCTGTTTCAAAAAACAAGTCGAATGAATAACAGTATTTACTCCTGAACAGGTTACCAAGGAAACGACTGTGAAGAGAACATCGACGACTGTGCATCAGACCCTTGTCAGAATGAAGCGAAATGTGTGGATGGAGTTGCCAGCTATCTCTGCATCTGTCCTGCGGGTTATAACGGGACGAATTGCGAGCAGGATATCGATGAATGCTTACATGCAGACTGCAAGAATAACGCTACCTGTTTTGACCAGGTCAACGGCTTTTATTGCGTTTGCCAGAAAGGATTCACTGGAAAATCTTGTGAGGTGAACATTGACGAATGTGCTTCTAATCCCTGCGTGAACCAGGCCACATGTCAAGATGGCATTAATAGCTACCACTGTGATTGCAAAGACGGATTTGACGGTCTTCATTGCGAAAACAACATCGACGACTGTGCTTTCAGTCCCTGTTCAAACAGTGGTACTTGTCACGATGGCGTAAACAATTTCACGTGCGTGTGCCCGCTGGGTTTTACAGGAAATACCTGCAGTCTGGACATCGACTACTGTGCCTCGATGCCGTGCTTTAATAACGCATCCTGCTTCGACGGGCTCACTTCCTTCACCTGTCAGTGCCCAGATGGTTTGAATGGAGACCAATGTCAGTACAATATTGATGAATGCCAAAATGCAACGTGTTTCAATGGTGGAACATGCATTGACGACATCAATGAGTATGGGTGTCGTTGTCCTGCGGGATTCACCGGCTTTACCTGCGAAATAAACATTGATGACTGCGCAAAGAATCCATGCTTAAACGAAGGAACTTGTGTGGATTTGATAAACGACTTCCAGTGTATTTGTAAGGACGGCTATACAGGACACAACTGTAGCATTGATGTTAATGAATGCTTGAGTTCCCCGTGTCAGAATAATGCAACATGTATTGACAAAGTTAACAGTTTTTCTTGCGCCTGCGTTGATGGATTCAGCGGACGATATTGTGAACAGAACATTGACGATTGCTTGGTACACGCATGCGCTAATGGATCCACGTGCAGAGACGAAGTCAACGGTTACAGTTGCGGCTGTCCACCTGGGTTTGTGGGAAAACTCTGTCAAACTGAAGTAAACGAGTGTGAGTCCTTCCCGTGTTTATATGGCGGAACCTGCTACGATCAGGTAATGCAAAGTGTAAGAGATCCATCTGGAAGTGAAGAAAGTAAATGAGCATAGGTGTATAACAACATTTAAGACATTTTGTGTTGCCTTGATTCACTTTATCAAACCGAGGCCTTGTGCATCGCTATTCATATGTTTATGAGTTTTGTCACTTGCATGTGTATGAAAATGAAGTTTATCAGTTTCAAGCATTAGACTTCGCTTGAAAAAGAGCCAATCAGAAATGGCCAATTGAAGGAAATCGTAGGCCACGGAATCCCACATCTGATTTACCACGTCAACAGAAAGAACGTGCAATTGGCAATGGGAAGATTCTTGACTAAGTGATGACTTCCTCACAGGTTGTCGCAACGTCAGTCACTGTAATGAACAACAGTTCTTTTCAGGACTACACTAACCCGGACGTTCATTGTACAACTTACTTACTACTCTACTGTTTACTTGAAAATATCACCTTTTAATTCCTATAAATGTTTACCTTTGTAGATAAATGCGTTTAATTGCACCTGCCAACGAGGATTTACAGGGCAGCAGTGTGAAATAAACATTGATGACTGCCAATCCAACCCATGCACAAATAACGGAACATGCGTAGATATGGTGGCAAACTACAGCTGTTTGTGTCCGGACGGATTTATAGGCCGTCACTGCGAGAATCGCATCGATTACTGCAGAGACGCGAACTGCACCCAGAATGGTGTCTGTGTTAACATGTTCACAGGTTTCCAGTGCAGTTGCAGCGCTGGCTACTTTGGAAAGTACTGTGAGTTTGAAATAAATGAATGTTTAGAAGAGCCGTGCTTCAACAACGCCACCTGCTCTGACGCCATTAACAATTTCACTTGCGCATGCACCGCGGGGTTTACAGGGAGGTACTGTGAGCTGAATATAGACGACTGTGTCAGCAACTCCTGTCAGAATAATGCCACATGTATTGACCGCACGCTTGGCTACTCTTGTCTCTGCGCTGAGGGTTACAATGGAACACATTGCCAAACGCAGGTAAACGAGTGTGAGTCTAATCCGTGTAAGAACAATGGGACCTGCGTGGACCAGATACCTGGGTACATATGCAGATGCCTGGATCAGTTCACAGGAGAAAATTGCGAAAACCTGACTAACGTCTGTTTATCATCGCCTTGTCAAAATGAAGGGGAATGTCAAGCTGACAACTCGACAGGACGCTTCACCTGTTTGTGTAAAACAGGTTTTACCGGAGCTATCTGTGATGTGAACATTGATGATTGTGCGTCAGATCCCTGTATGCCTAACTCCTATTGCCTTGATCTGGTAAATGGTTATGAATGCAAGTGTTACCCGTCTCACACTGGGGATCACTGTGACATCTGTAAGTAGTATGCTAGCTAGAGCCTGCGTTATCTGATACCAGAGTTCGTCCACTATGACTGGTTTCCCTTGGTCTTTTCCCTTTGTCTTGGACAAAGCAACTGAAAGTAGTTTGACCAGCACTCCTGTCATTTTCAGCAGAGTGCAAAATTTCTGTTTAAATCAGTTTACCTCAGATTATCCATGTTACCTTGGGAAAGGTGGATGGCGTACTGATTAGCCTGCGTAGCAAGCGTTTCCATAGGTTTTTCCGCCTGTTAGAGGCATTTTCTGCGGAAAACCCTACGGAAACGCTTGCGACGCAGGCTACGTACTGATGAGAAAACTCGCTGCCCACCAAGGAAATGGTGGTTAGATTCCCGATACTATAAGTGACACCAGGAGTGGGTTGTTGATTGTTGTCTTTGCTCAGAAGATTCGTTGCCTCAATTCTCCAGAAACAATGGTTGAAGAGGAGAAACCACTGAAAATTACAATTTAATTTAATTTGCAATTTGCTTATTTTGTTAAATGCTTGCAAATTCTTGTTGCAGTTCTCGGCAGCAACTTTGATCTGATATTCAAGCGCCAGACCACTAGCGACATGGTAATCCTATCCGATGGTGACAGTATCCCAAGTATGAGATTTTTCACCATCGCGATGTTTGTCCGAACAGACTCTGCTTACAAATCAGGAACTCTGTTTAGTTATAGCGTACTAACCGAACCTAATGACACCATAATACTCTCTTTTACGGAAAATCAAGTTCAACTTATGGTTAAAGGTGAAGTCGTAAGCGCTGATTTTAAGTTAGCAGACGGGGGCTGGCATTACCTGGGAGTCGTATGGAATGGAGCAACCGGAGAGGTGTCCGTGTATATCGATGGACCAGAAATAAAAAGGGACAGGAACGTACTCCACGGTAACATTGGTCTGTTTCAATGAAAGTGATCTTACAGATAACGGCACTAAAACGAGTTTATAGGCAACAGGTTGGCCGATATCACATTTTAAATTAAAAGAATGACAGGCAAACATACAGAAAAGTCGTTATATGCATATCCTACTTCATCCTACTTAAGGTAATCTTGAATAAAATGTTTAAAGTTTTATGAGGCTAGTAGAGCACCCCCACCAGCAGTATTGTGCCAAAGTGGCTCTCAAATTTTGACTTGTTGGATGGAGATCTTAGGCATTCTCCTTCTGTTTAGCGCAAATTTGCGGTATATTTCTTTTCCCTAGGCATTTCTAGAAAGTATTTCAAAATGTCCTCTTTGACATTTAAAAAAAATAAAGAAGAAGTTATTTCATTTGGTATTCTAATCATTCCAATAACTGCTTAAAATGCTTCAGGAATCATCATCACCGGAGGAGGATGGATTGTCCTTGGACAGCGGTATCTTGCTGAAGAAAAGAAATCTCTTCTATCAAAAGCTTTTGTGGGCACACTACATCAAGTCAGTCTTTGGGACGTGCCAGCGACTGCTGACCACATGTGGAATGCGGCGCATAATTGCACATGGCCTATTGCTGGAAGTGTACGCGCATGGAGCAGCTTTCTCTCAGGAATCAAAGGGAACGTGGAGAAGAGATTTATGACGCAATGCCAAGGTATCTGACCGCAATACATCAAACCGGCAAGATGTCTTGTTTGAGCACGAGCGATAGGATTCCTGAGTCTAGCTAAGTAACAACAAAGTAGTTGTTTGTCTTTTGTCGTCACGTCTGCTCCACATTTCATGACGAGCTTCCAGCCGCCCAAAACCTATTATGCAAATTAGCTGAGGGCACATTGAATGTGCCCTCAGCTAATTTGCATAAGTAACTTAATGACATGGTTTGACACCTTGTAGCTTCATGAAGATGGGATGAGGTGTTATTTCAATTAGTTGTGTGCTGTAAAAGATGACAATGCTGAGTGATGTTTATTACAATTCATTGCGGATAAAAATAATTTGGCTTCTCAGTCACTTTGTTTAGTAGCCTGCGTAGCTGGCGGTATTTTTCCTCGCGAAGGCAAAAACGAGCGCGAACAATGTCAACAATATCGCATCCTACGCTTACTAATTTAATAGGCTAAGCTGGTAATAATGATTACGACAGAGCCATGATGTCGAAAAACATTTATTTTAATTTTTCGGGGTATTATTTGCCTTGCTCCAGCACCAAACACTACAAGCTGAGGCTTAGGCGAGATGACACAATACATCGCCTATTTAATCCAGTTATTATTGCTCGATCGCTTTTGATTGCTGCAACGACAGAATAAGCCAAAGTGCGATGTTATACATTCCGCTTCCAGGTATCTGCTACCCAGGGAAGACAGAATAAGTTAAAGCGCAATGTTAGACATTCCGCTGTCAGGTATCTGCTACCCAAGGAAGACAGAATAAGCTAAAACGTTAGAAAACATTCCGCTTCCAGGTATCTGCTACCCAAGGAAGACAGAATAAGCTAAAGCGCAATGTTAGACATTCCGCTTCCAGGTGTCTGCTACCCAAGGAAGACAGAATAAGCTAAAGCGCGATGTTAGACATTCCGCTTCCAGGTATCTGCTACCCAAGGAAGACAGAATAAGCTAAAGCGCGATGTTAGACATTCCTCTTCCAGGTATATGCTACCCAAGGAAGACAGAATAAGATTAAGCACGATGTTAAACTTAACGCTTCCAGGTATATTCTACCCAAGGAAAACTGAATAAGCTATAAAAGCGCAATATATGATAGTGATCAAGTTTCCAGGTACAGCATATTATCTAAGGAAATCAGAATAAAGAACGCGATGCTGATATTTCGTCTCAAGGTATGTACAAAATCGTAATTATGATTGATACTTACCAAAGGCCTCTTGTCTCTTTTTGTCTCGATTCCATAGCATCGTAGATCGGTCACGTCGTTAAGACGCAACGATTTTCAAAAACACATATTTCCCGCCAGCATTGTGTTACACGCAAAACACAAATCAATATCATGTTTTGAAGAAAACCTGGTATTACCAGATGTCGCTACAATAATAAGGTTGAAACCTTCTATACTTGAAATACAGGGAGTAAAATATCAAAAGGAAAACTCAATAAAGCTGGGGAATGTTAATACATGATACCAGTGTAGCTCGAATAAATTATAATCGGAGTCATGAAAGCGCCACGTCCCATGCGTCCTCTAACATACATTTCTTCACATAAAAATCAGTAGCCTTAGTCTAAAAACTGATCGATGTCGGGTTCTTTGCTCGACCTACATACAAATCAACGCACCTTAGTAAAGCAAATTAATATGCGCAGCTTTCTAAGAGGCATCGAGGAGAATTTGCAGGCTTACGTAAATAAATAATAAATTCCCGCCAGATAATTCTCACACAAAATTATGATTCTGTTTTGACAGCCTGCCCAGGAAAATCTACTAAAATCACCCGGTTTTGATTGCCACAAAGGACTGTGGTGGCGGTCTAGCAAAGAAAATACATCATAAAACTGAAACGACGAACATCATTACAAACGGCGTGACAAGACTGAATAATTCTCTGGTTCTGTTTTGGGTCTCGTTTCCTGGCGTATGGTGACAAATCGTGCAACTTAAACCCTTTCTGTTGTTGGCATTTCACAGAGCCAGAAGAAGGTTAACCGAAAATCAGACTTACTAACCTTAAAATTCCCGCACTTGCGCTGACTGCGCTCGTTCTTTCCTGTAATAATTTTTACTTTACGACGTGATCGCTTTTCTCATAATCTTAATGTATGTCACGCTGTTAAATAACCGCACGGACACATGCCGACCGCACGTGTTGATATAATTCTTTACATTGCTGACAGAAACGATTCGCGTCAAATATCGCTTTTAATGAATACATGGCGCGAATTTTTTTCATGGCCTAAGTTCCTCATGTGTTTGAAGTATAAACACAGCTCATTTTGTCCCTCGTGTTTCCAACAATTATTAGCCCTAGTTCAAGGTTATAATTATACAATCTTGGTAAACAAGACTTTGTTTGATTCACGGGCGAAGATACGAAGGTGTTTTGTTATTTATTTATTTTGCTGCTCACTTGCCGATAAGAAAATCGCACTTCATATTAGCAAATTTTAATTTGTGGCCATATTTTTAACAGTCATCACTAATTCATCAAGTTTAAACAAAGAAAACCATTGCTGATACTGACAGATGTTTTGATATCCAGTCTTAATTACCACAGTTGATGATTTTCACGATTTTCAATGTTCGTTTTCTCTTTCTTTTGAGGGTTTATTCCAAAAGAAACACTCGGTTATTTTTGTTACGATATCCAACACCCCGAATTTGATCAGAAAACTTTTTCCTTCGCTTTGTTCTTTCGAAAATCCTCAAGACTCCCATCTAACAATTGTGCAATTGACTACAGCGCATTTTAATTAACCCGACGTTTTAAACACCATATCACTCCTGATTTCAGCTGTGGCCTTGTGCGCAAAAAATTGCTCTCACTTCATCGACTGCGAGTCTCGTCACCGCCTCTACTACTGCAATTGCCAAGCCGGGTTCTCGGGACCTCACTGTAACGTCAACATCGATGACTGCAGCTCGAGTCCCTGTGTCAATGGAAAGTGTGTGGATGGGGTAAACCGGTATGATTGTGTCTGCAACAAGGGATATTGGGGAACTAACTGCGAAAAGAAGATCAAGAACGAAGAAGGTAAGGTAGCTGTTATCTTAGATGATTCGCACACAAGACTTCCAGCAGAATGGCGTTGATAGCCTTAAGGCAAATAATGGCCATTGCCACTAATAAGGCCACTTCCAATGTCTAGTCATTGCCATTACCATCACCATTACCAACACCATTACCATCATCCTCTCCATCACCATCACCATTACCATTACCATTACCGTAAGGAACGAACCTAAAAGATCTTAAAACGGTTTATTTGTAAATTAGAGTAGACAACTTGACTTTCGTATTGAATTTACATGCTCGTGACAATAACCTTGATCATAACGGTGGTATCTGAAATCGACATACAAATAGACAATAACACATGGGCGCGCGGAGATATGGAATTTCTCTTCGAGTGTTTAAAGCGATATTTCCTTGAGTGTTTTTGTTGTCTTCAGCTTCGACAAATCTTTCAACATCCTCGTTGGCAAGGGACATGACTCTTTCACTTGCCGTATTTTTGGCTGTTTTTTTTCTAGTATGTTTTTCGAGGCCATCGTAAACTGTTAGTAGTTATTTCCTTTTTTTCTGAACGAGCTAAGCGAACAGATATCGAGAACTACGAAATCGATGGACAAACCGTTGTCAAAAGTGGCGCGAAAGAAGGTGCGTGACGTCGCGAAAGCTGATTCGCAGTATTTTCACATGTAAAATAAAGTAATTTTACATGTAGTAATTACGACTTTTCTCAGGGGTGGAAATCTCTATAAAACTCTCCAGTTTATATAACTCTTACCGAATGGTGAGTAAGGGCCGGTAGATGGCAGAAACCTAGATCACACACACAACTGCAACTGCAACGGAGAATCTTAATCCGCGTAACTGCTATTTAAATACACGTCCGCGCTGGACTGGAAACTACCAGAAGTGTTGTTCGCCTTTTACAATTACCATTATTATCACCATCACCACCACCATCACCATTCATTGCCCCCAACAGCATCATCATTACCATCCCTAACACTATTACCACTACCTATACCATCACCAGTGAGATGTTTATAGTACAACTCTAAAACTTGGCGTGCTCCCATTGGTCGAAATCGATCACGTGACGCGATAGTGTCTCTTCTCAGTGGTCGCCTATCAGCGCAAAGTGCCCGTTTTTGGCAATTTTTGCTCCAAATTTAACGTTGTGGAATTAAAACAATAGAGTCCTTCTGTCTCAGGTCCTATGTGTGATAGGTTCCCTCGAAAATTTGTTGTGAACGTCAAATTTTCTCGAGCAACCTATCACATAATAGTGCCTTCGACAGAATAACTTATTGTTTAAATAGAAACCTGGACACGTCTCTACAGAAATGCATAGCAATATTATCATATCTCCACAGAATGCCCAGAGCTTCCACAGCCCAGGAATGGACAAAAATTGTGCAAAAAGCTATCTGGCAGAACTCTTTGCACCATGACGTGCAACGAAGGCCACTCGTTTAACACGGAGGCAATAACCACGTATGGCTGTGGCCCTGACACAGAGTGGAAATGGAATAGCATGGCGGATGTTATAGTTCCCGCATGCTCAAGTATGTATAGTGATTAAGATAGTAATTTAAGGATCCTAGGAGCCAGTCATTATTGACAATGATTTTGGTGAAAAAAATTTGGTTTACATAATGCAATCAGTACTTAAGTGTTTATGGCAATTTTAAGGAGAATCATGGTTTGAAAACAAATCGAGGAGACAAATCACAGAAAGTCATTGTGGTTCTTAAGTCTGGAGTTTGAGTAGCGGACAGTGAGAGCAGGATGTCGTCCATCGCTGCTGGTTTGTTCGACTTTACTTTATGAATAGCTGAGGCATTTTGGGGGGAAATAATCCACGATACTATGACTACTCAATGCGATTACTTGTTTATAACACAGAGGGCAAAATTCTCCGAAAACTTTCCACGCACGTTGAAACACAATCAGCCGGCCCGCAGAATAAACGTACCCGTTCGTAAACAATTCACCATAAAGGAGTTAAACTGGTGCTCAACGCATAGAACAAGAAAGACTGGCTATTATGTACATCTTAAGAGATAAATACAATTCTAGTTCATTGACAAAACACATTTAAAACTCAAACTAAGTAAATTTTATTCACCTGATTTGCGAAGCTTCCACTAACTGGAAAAGTTATCGACCACGTGGCTTCAAAGTTTTCAGTAGTTTTGAAACAAATAACCATTTGCTTTTTTCCCGTAACACATATAGGTTCACCTTTTAGAATTTCTCTTCAAGCTAACACCCGATTTCCACACCATTTTTACCAACTCCCGCGTAAAAGTCAAACTTTGAAGCGATCCTTGTTTTGAACAACTCAGAATCTGTTTTTCGTTTGAAGACGCCTAGAAAAGGCAAATGGCGCGCTCTTACGCTCAGCCAATCAAATGCGAGTAATTTTGGCGCTTGGCCAATCAGGAATTAGCAATTTTGTCCTCGTCTGAAAGAAAATTAAGAAAAAATGCCGTCTGTCTCAACCAATCAACATTCAGTAATTTTGCTCTATGTTATAACACAAAAAATACTCCCTCAAAATGGTTCAATCTAGCACTTTCCTTTGCAGGCAAAGGAAAGCCAAAGGAAATAGAACACAGGTTCTCGATGAAGTTTCCTGGTATCCATTGTCAAATGAGCCACAGTGCCGTACATTCGGCTTTTGATCAAGAAGTCAGGGAGACACTCTCATTAATACCCGGATGCCTCATCTCCAACGCGTGCAAGCTTAAGGAGGTTGCAGTTCCGGGATGTGGTTGGACTGCCCATGAAAAGACGAGAAGAGCAGTCGCTGATACCATGCAAGTTCTGTTTTCACTGCTAGTAAAAGCAATCGATTCGGCTTCACTGGCAGACGACATTGAAGAGAAAAGTGAAGCTATTCTGTTTCAGATGCAGTATGCAGTCTCCACTGGACAGTTCAGGATCAGCTTACATGGCATGAACAGTACCGCGGATAGATCCTCGTTCAAACACCTCTCATCTAATATCACGTGCATTCCTGGGTTTGTGACGAGCCGCGATCGGAAAGGATGTGGTAGGTAGCAGGTTTACAGGAACCTCTTCCAGGAAGAGCGATAATATTTATAGTATCCTTGGAAGAAAATAACGAAAATAGAGTTAAGTAGACATGTAGTATTTCGACCCTTCTCTACCTACACTCTCACTCTAAGCCCCCTCGGCCCTCAGAATAGATCAGCTTTCGGTAATATGAAACTGAACGTGACACGTCAATGAGGTATTAAAGATCGGAAGAGCACGTCAACACTCATTCCCGAAACTTGAATCTACGTACAGCTGCAACCACATGTATACACATCGAGGTGCGTCTACTTTGAACTGAAGGAGTTTTTTTCTCTGTTTAGTACCCAGCTCAAGGCAAATCGATTATTTAGGATTGTTCTCCCTTTTGAATGGCGGTGGGAGAGACTTCGAACAGGACAGGAGAGTGTTGCTTCTTTCAGTCTGCAACGTACGTTCAACCGTGCATGGCTTGCCCATCCACAGCTAGTTGGCCCATCTAGCGCATTGTTGTAAAAACAATGGATTCATTTACATCCGTGTTTGGCTAGAAAAGTAAGGCAGGGACCGTGCAGCCTATTTTAAAGTGGGGGGACTAACTCGATCTGGGTTTGTGTGAGGTGGGGGGGGGGGGACAGCCTTATGCGAAATTTTTGTCTTTTTGTTGACTAAAGATGCATCTAACCTTCACTTGATCATGATTTTCAGCAAATTTCAAAGCACGCTGTTGCCCATAATCCTATCTGGGGACAGACTACAGTTCGTTATGCCAGGGCCAGACAAAAACGACAGTCGACAAAAGTTCATACTCTTTAAGAGCAGAAGAGAGTCAGTGAGGCTTCACGAGACTTAGAGGGCAAACGATAGCAAGTGTCAACTTCCGTCGATTGTAATTAGTTTCAACTAATCCAGCCAGATACACGAGAGCAAGGCAATTTGAACTTTCTTAGCGTATTCCGTTTCTTTTCCGTTTCTGTTTGGTCCATATGAAAATTAGATCTAACTGGGGAAAACCAAGTACTGGTCAATCCTGCAACTAATCTCTGACTAATGAATTTTCCAACCTTTTCATTATTTTTTAATGGCACCAAAAATTGGCCGGGGGGGGGGGGGGGCTAAACCCCCCTCAACCCACTCCTCGCGCGGTCCCTGTAAGGTACTGGTGGGATAGTCGCTTCGAAAAAAAATTAAAATAATTCACATACCTTAAATGCTGTATTAGTCAGTTGCTCTTTTTGAAGAGATGGTTCAAATCTCCAAACAACATAATGTATTGCTATTATAAAGAGTTGTTGGAGGTTGTAATTGGAGACAGAGTTAGAACGGGGATAAAATTAAAGTCATATTACAAACGGCAATTAAGGGTGCGTTTTTGAGGATGTATTAGTATTAGTCAGTTGCTCTTTTTGAAGAGATGGTTCAAATCTCCAAACAACATAATGTATTGCTATTATAAAGAGTTGTTGGAGGTTGTAATTGGAGACAGAGTTAGAACGGGGATAAAATTAAAGTCATATTACAAACGGCAATTAAGGGTGCGTTTTTGAGGATGTGTTAATGGTGTGCAGCTCATTCAAACCTGTTTTGATTTTGAACAGTTGCTTGTCCCGTGGGAACATTCCATAAACTAGAATCTTCAAATTGCACTCCGTGTTCTCGAGGAACGTACCAGAACGAGGAGGGGCAGCTAAGCTGTAAACCATGCAGCAGTGGAATCACAAACAACAGTCAAGGGGCCAATTCAAGAGAAAACTGTTACGGCGAAAAAAATTATAACGGCAATGAGACTACAACAGGTTAGTGTAGTAATTTGCAGGAGGATTGGGTTGTAAAACCAGAGGGGCAGGTGTAATGTAAAATCACTACTAAAGAGAGGAATGCTTGACAGTAAACTTCACCCAAAGGGGTGAGGAGAAGGTAACCATAGTTTCGTGATGAAAACACAATGTGCTACATTGTACACTGTACTGTGCTGTACTGTACCGTACCTTATAGTACTGCCGTACCGTATCGTAAAGTACTGTACTGTACTGTACTCTACGTCACTTAACTTTACTTTACTTTACTTTAATTTACCTTATTTAATCACTTTACTTTACTTTACTTTACTTTACTTTACCTTACCGTACTTTACTTTACTTTGCTTTACTTTACCTTACCTTACCTTACCTTACTTTAATCCACTTTACCTTACCGTACTTTACTTTACTTTACCTTACCTTACCTTAACTTACTTTACTTCACTTTACTTTACCTTACCTTACCTTACTTTACTTCACTTTACTTTACTTTACTTTACTTTATCTTACCTTACCTTACCTTACCTTACTTTACTTTACTTTACTTTACCTTACCTTACTTTACTTTACTTTACTTTACCTTACCTTACTTTACTTTACTTTACCTTACCTTACCTTACTTTACTTCACTTCACTTTACCTTACCTTACCTTACCTTACTTTACTTTACTTTACCTTACTTTAATTTACCTTACCTTACCTTACCTTACCTTACTTTACTTTACCTTACCTTACCTTACTTTACTTTACTTTACTTTACTTTACCTTACCTTACCTTACTTTACTTTACTTTACTTTACTTTACTTTCCCTTACCTTACCTTATTTTACTTTACTTTGCTTTACTTTACTTTACCTTACCTTACCTTACTTTACTTTACTTTACTTTCCCTTACCTTACCTTATTTTACTTTACTTTACTTTACCTTACCTTTACCTTACTTTACTTTACTTTACTTTACTTTACCTTACCTTACCTTACTTTACTTTACTTTACTTTACTTTACTTTACTTTACTTTACTTTACTTTACTTTACCTTACTTTACCTTTGGGCTTACTTTACTTTACCTTACTTTACCTTACCTTACCTTACCTTACCTTTGGGCTTACTTTACTTTACTTTACTTTACTTTACCTTACCTCACCTTACCTTACCTTTGGGCTTACCTTACTTTACTTTACTGTACCTTACCTTACCTTACTTTACCTTACCTTACTTTACCTTACCTTACCTTACCTTACTTTACTTTACTTTACCTTACCTTACCTTACTTTACCTTACCTTACCTTACCTTACCTTACTTTACTTTACTTTACTTTACTTTACCTTACCTCACCTTACCTTACCTTTGGGCTTACTTTACTTTACTTTACCTTACCTTTACCTTACTTTACCTTACCTTACCTTACCTTACTTTACTTTACTTTACCTTACTTTACCTTACTTTACCTTACCTTACCTTACCTTACTTTACTTTACTTTACTTTACTTTACTTTACTTTACTTTACTTTACTTTACTTTACTTTACTTTACTTTACTTTACTTTACTTTACTTTACTTTACTTTACTTTACTTTACTTTACTTTACTTTACCTTACCTTACTTTACCTCACCTTACCTTACCTTACCTTACCTTACCCTTAGGCTTACTTTACTTTACTTTACTTTACTTTACTTTACCTTACCTTACCTTACCTTACTTTACTTTACTTTACTTTACTTTACCTTACTTTACCTTACTTTACTTTACTTTACTTTACCTTACCTTACCTTACCTTACCTTACCTTACCTTACCTTACTTTACTTTACGTTACTTTACCTTACCTTAGCTTACTTTACTTTACTTTACCTTACCTTACCTTACATTACTTTACTTTACCTCACCTTACCTTACCTTATGCACCTATCAATGGTTTGCCCCAGGATGGGGGGGGCGGGCAACCCCAGGGGAATTTGACATTTTCAGGTTTTCAAGTGTCAATTTCCCCACTCTTGGGTCTTCATTAAGAGTCAAATCCCTACCCCTGGGGATCACAGACCTTGAATAGTAATGTTGACGAACTCAGGCACTCACAACAGGTACACTTTATTGCAGAATTCAGTGACTCCAGAAAATATTCTGGTGACAAATGGTACCACCAACTTCGTGCATTTCCCCAACTAGAGAGGACAGATTCTAGCTGTTCAAATTGTACACTGCCCTTAATATTATGTGTGTACTGTACGCATTGTTGTCATGAGATATTTTAGCATTGCTGGCAATTTAACACACATTTTGTACTCATGACAATACCTGTGAATTGCTTTATTTTCTTCTTCCTTGTCTGAGCTGCCTTTGCTGCCCCTCTCTATATAACTATGTGTTATAAAACTTCAAAGATAGATAAATGATGGGTCTTAAAAACATTTTCTTGGTTTAAAAACATCAAATGCTCCTTAACGTTTGTTGTGCCATCGCTCATGAAAAGAAAGGCCAAGCAAAGAATGTGGGAAGCTCATCCAAATGACTTCTGGGTATTTCCAAGATGGCGGACCACTCCTTTCCAGACCCTCTCCACCTTCCAAGATGGCAACCGAGTCAAATTTTCCACCCAGCCAGGGGACCGTTGTGGATGTCAAAATCCCCACCCTGGTAGAGCTTCACGAAGTCAAATTCCCGTGTGTTGCCCGCCCCTCCCATCCTGGGGCAAACCATTGATAGGTGCATTACTTTACCTTAATTCACTTTACCTTACCTTACCTTACTTTACTTCACTTACCTTACCTTACCTTACTTTAATTCACTTTACCTTACCTTACCTTAGCTTACCTTACCTTACTTTATCTTACTTGACTTTACCTTACCTTACCTTACTTTACTTTACCTTACCTTACCTTACCTTACTTTACTTTACTTTACTGTACTCTACTGTACTCTACTGTATTTTTTTAAATGAAATTTTATTGCTTCATCAAACAATTCCAAAAAGGGGAACATACAACACACGCAAACATATACCCACACACATTCGAATTTTAAGGGAATAAATTGCTTAGAGTAAGCGAAAAGCATGCTATTGACCTACCCTCCCTTGTCAAATACAGAGTTGATGGAAATTTTTGCTTGACGGTGTTCTGATGAGCTGAGTTCGATCCGACTAAAGTTCCTTGATATCTTCCTTGGAATACATTCTCCGAGGTTGTCCAGAGGGCGACGTCTTAACGAAAATCTTTCCGTCAAGAGACCATGCGTTTGTGATTGTTAGATCGTTCTTCTTTTAAAGGGCGAGAGACATCATTTCCTTTCGGTATTGGGTCAGGTTCTTGTTGATAAATATACGCATCGAAGGATCGGTTGTAATAGGACCCGCGTAATTAGGGAACACAGATGGAACTGTTGAATCTTTGAGTTGAACGCGGGCTTTATATAACCTTGATTTACCTTTGTGACTAACGAATTTGACTACTATTGTTTTCGTTCCTTTCTTTATATTAAACCTATGGGCGATTTCGATATCATCACATTCTAGCTCGACTCCAATCGCCTCTGCAACTTTACAGACAATTCCATCCATCGGTAGATCGATGTCCTCCGGAATAGCATGTAATTCCTGGGAATTTTTTCTGGTGTACTGTTCCAGTTCGTCGAAACTTACTTGAAGATTTTCCAGCTCTTCTTTTTGGGTCTTAACCTTTTTTGATACTCTGGCAAGCTCCTCTTCCAGGCTTGCAACATATTTGCACTGATTATTAAAATCTTCCTTCAGCTTATTGACTTCGGTGTTGCTCCTTACGACGGCAGATTTTAGTTCGATAATGTCCGCCGATATCTTACTGTTTTCGGCTAGCAAGGTAGCTACTGTACCTTGAATAGACACCAGAATGCGGTTGAATTCCTTCAAGGTTGGTTCGTCCGATTCGGGTTCGGACGGTGAAGATGCCATATTTGAATTCTCTGCACGTGGTAGTTTGTGATCCGGTGAAACAATATCGTCGCTGGGACGTCGCTGTTATGTCTTTTTCCTTTTTCGCATTTAATCATACATCAATTGAAACAGCTTGTAGATAACAAATAAGCGAATTATTTGAAAGGATTTGCTGTTTCGGAGGATAGGTAACGGAGCTCGCTTAAGGACGTCCGGCCATTACGCTATCCTCAGTTCCTCCCCCCTGTACTGTACTGTATTGTAATGTATTGCATTGTACTGCCGGTAAGCCTCCGGACAAACGACTGCAACATTTTCGTTCAACAAGGTTCAGCATTGCTGAATTTAACATGTGATGTCAATCAACTTCCATTCATCCCCACCCAACATAGCTCGCCATCATCCAGCACCATTTTCAATGGTGGCCAAACGTGTGCAAAATTATGTATTCAACAATGATGAACATTGTTCATCATGGGGTCATCATCATTTCTTATTTCGCATATGATTATTTCACATATTCACTCTCATTTGCTTCACCATCTACAGAATCAAAACGAATTCGGAAATGACCAGCTCCCAGTTGGCTTGGTAGTTCAATTGGTTAGAGCGCTGCGCTGCGCTGGTATCGGAGAGGTCATGGTATCGCAGAGGTCATGGGTTCAAGCCTGAATTGTTTCAGGTTGTTCAGTTTTATCATCTCCTTTTAATTAGTTGATATCTTTAACTGTGAGGGTTATCGTCATTTCTTACTTTATCCGCTTGTTGTATCCGTTTGCCCGAGGTTTAACCCTTTAAACCCATACATTTCTTATGGAGCTAGTAAGGAGAATTTGTCTAAATAACAAAACCTCTCGTTCTTGGTGATCACTTTCTTTATTCTCGTCATTTTTACATACATACATACATACATACATACATACAGACAGACAGACAGACAGACAGACAGACAGACATTGAAGATTATGATACATACATTGATGGTTATGATAACTTGAACTGATGTGTGTTTTATTTTGATTATTTGCCGATAGAAGAACCAGACGAACAAGAAGGAGAGAGTGGCCATCTCAAAATCGTCTTACCAATTGTAGTCGTCGCAGTCGTTGTCATTGTTGGAGGAATTCTGCTCCTCTACTTCAAGTAGGTCATTTATAAAATCATGATACGGATAACCAGAGATGAATTGAAGATTAAATTGGTGACTGATTGATTGATTGGTTGATTGATTGATTGATTGATTGATTGATTGACTGACTGAACAGAGGCTGATTATAGTTTCTGCAAAAAAGATAGAGCGAATATGTACGCACGCAGTCCTGTAAATTTCATTTAGGATTTAAACGTGCGGCATCATTTGACATTTCGTCTCAGCTTTATTTGGTTATTTTAAGTCTGAATATCAATTTTTTCATGTAAAAATTTTATCTAAAGATAGATGGTGGATGGTAGCTGCACATGGGTTTATACCAGTCGGTACTATTGTATCAGCTGACTCATTCTGCAGGGTAAATAAAGATGATTATTATTACTATGTAAAAATCACATTACGCAGCATAGTCACATCAGCAAACAGCATTGCAGAAAGAAATGCTCAGTATGGTTCACACACAAGGCTTTGGGTCCAAGGTTTGATTTTAAGAGGGAATGAGTCAAGTGAAGTTAACTTGGGTTCAATAAACTGTTATTCATGTAACGAAGAGAAAATTCAAATGCTATTGTTTGTCTTTTTCTTGTAGGTTTTTTCGTGTTCCTGATCAACCAGTCGCGGGTGTCAAAACACGCAGGTTTAGTCGGCAGAACTTAGGATTCGAATTAAATGATATACAACCGATCCAAGAGGAGAGTGGTTCAGACAGAAGTTCACAAAATGACCCAGTTTATGCAGAAATACGAGAGGTGCAGCACACTTATGAAAACACCGATGTTGGTTCCAGCAACCGTGATTATCAGAGACTGAATATAAACAATATGAATGGAGGAAGACCACCGGAAGCTCGGCTTTATGCACATCTCAATGTTGGCTTTAATGACCAGTCAAATATGATTTTATAGTTTAACGTGTTTTCCATGTGATCCGGTACCTGCAGGATCAAACACACAATGTACCGGAATGACGCGAAATAAACCAAAGTAAACTGGAATGATCCAGTACATTCCGGCCCATTCTGGTGTCCTTCCGTTTGATTCATTCCAGCACATTTATTTTGGTACATTTTGGTTCATTCCAGTGTTACCATTGGGGTTCACTCGAGCGTCATTCCGGTACATTCCCGTTCTTGCTGGTGTCGCTCTGGATCACTCCGGTACCATTCCTGTTCCAGTTCGGTGTATTGTGGTATATTCCCAGGCTCCTTCTATGTGTTTAGCGAATGCCGCTGATTGCTATAATTTCTTTGGGCATAATGAAACAATATGGACACTTTGTTGCTGTTATTCTAAAAGTTTCAAATAGGGTCTCGCAGAGTGTAAATAAAAAAGAATAAATGCTTTCCAACGTAACAGCGTGTAGTTGGAAAGCGTTTTCATTACGGTTCGTAGCATTTTCATCACGTTTGTGATAACCTTTTGTCCTTAATTATTTTGACACTTAAGATTACGTAACTACGTTTGACGGTATGCTAATATAAATATCGAGGTATTGGCATTTTTTGGCTATCTCGCCTTTTGGACAGTCGGCGGGTGGAACCAAACTTAAAATTATGAATTTAGTCTAAAGCTCTAACCCTCGGAGCTCTATACGCTGCATTCGATCGAAGAGTACGTTCCCGGGCTTTTTTATCCCAACGGGGTTTTTATTCCGGGTTTTCGTACCGGGCGGCGTATCAAAGCTTGTCAGTTTCCTTTAATAGTTTTTCCTAGCTTTAATTTTTTTTTCGTTATGCTTTTTATTCATGTCTCTGCACTTGCACTGTCTTTAATTTCATTTTCTATAGTTCTGTACGTGTATTCGTGTTGATCTTAAGTATTAAATGTATTTCGTTATATTTATTATTTGTTTAAGATCATTGTAATTGTTCGGGTTTTTCCTTCGTTTTACCTTGTGCATCAGCCAGCTGCGGTGTTATTCCGCTTATGTTATCACAATTTATTGTAAATACTTACACTCTTCATAATTTTGTACTTATGTGCACGTGACTTCAATGATGAATTCCGTGATACAGTTTTGATGTGTTTGCTTTGCTACCAGTTTTTATTTTTTGTTTTTTTATATATACGCATAATTTTGTACAAAATAAACTGAGAGCACAGATCGTTGTATTCAAGCCGCGGCTAAAATGCCACGTAAGCAGGACGTAGCCAGGGTGCGATTTGAAGAATGAAACATGCATGGAGAATAAAAATAAAATACACTTGTTGAGCGAAGCTGAATTCATATTTTTGCGTTCTTACAAACTTAATGCCGTGAAGTACGTTTTAATCCTAAATTTTCCATTTTTTCAGTCCCCTCGCCCCCATAAAAAAAATAGGCTAGCACTAGCCTTTTATGTAAATTGTCAACACACCGGTTGAAATTATTTACTCAATAGACTCGCTTAAAGAAAAGTTGACTTGGAAAGTTGGTCTCTAGTAAATGTTTTAAAATAAAAGCCGTTGAGGCTTTTAATTTGTCGACCTATGGGCTCCTGGTGTTTTTCCACACGCTTTATCTCTGACCCCCACAATTTTTGGCATTTCTGAAAAGAGAAACTAATCTGATTGTATCAAAAGCATGGGAAAAAATCTGTATTGTAAATTTTTGCGCCAACGTCCTCAAACGCTCAGGCCCCACAAATGAAAATGGTTGCTAGGCAACATGATGTAACACTTGAGTGCACATGCATCATCACAAGTCGTTTCCCACTCACTTTTATGCTCTCGAGGTACAAAGAGAAAGGGTCCTGGGAACGAGGTTGGCTTCGTCGAATATTTGCCAAAACGGGCCTTGTCTAACGAAACATACCACCTATGCTCTCTTGCTCTACTTAAACAGCGAATACAGCATCAATACACGGAATATTCTGCTTTACTTTTATTTCTTTCTTTTTATTGACACCATATTCTAATTGCAAGCTTTAGAGCTTAAAGGGCTTGTAATATTCAGAGAAGGAGCTGGCTTTTCGAAGTATTGCCGGCCTGTGCACCTGGGCCTGGCCTGTGTTTTGGAGCAAACTTTCCGGAACTTTTCCGAGGTGAAGTAACTAAAACATAATGCGCCAAGTCCGGTGGACTAGCTTTGCGTCTTGAAATGACATAATCATGAATACCAATAGAAACCAGTCCCTATGCCGTTCAAACCTAACAATTGGTTAGTGCTTTAAGACCAAATTCTCCGAGGCAAATTTAGCTTTTCGGTTTCCTGGTTTCGTATACCCTATTTCCGAAACAATGTTCCAGGACCTTTTCAGGACTCAGATACATTTTACCAGGATTCTCAAATGCACAGTAATGGAAGCAATGAACCCTTACGAAATAGAAATCCAAAAATTATACTGCAGAAAATCGTTTTCAAAGAAAACTTTAATACAAGAGTGATAGATTTCCAGGACTTGCCTTGATTTTCCAGGGTCCTGGAAAATAAAATTCCAGGACGCTCCACGTTTGGTAAAATATTGTTCAACCGGTCGTGAGCACTACAGCTTTTGCTCGAATGGTCTCACTTAAGGATTTCACCCACAGACTAAAAGCTAGAACCACCTTGCACAACATAATAAACAACACCACAGAAAACTACTGCTCGGTATCTTTCACACTCTTGGATCTTAGGAGCACATCACACGTTGAGTAAAAGGGTCAAGTTCTCTCTTCAGATCGGAATAAGCACAGCGATGAAAACAATCTACGTTTAATTTTTTATTACTACTGATATAAACGAGTCATGCAATGCAGAAAAAAATCAATAAAAAATACTATTTAAACTAAAGATCTATTGACAGGCGTGACTTATTTTGTCATCTTGCCTCAAAAAACAAAGATGCAATTTTCTCAATATGTATACTTGTCATTTAATGAATGCTCTTTTGCATACCTTTTTATTACTACAGGCATGCCAATCATAAATATCACAGTTAAGAATTCTCCAAATGGGATTAGTCAATGAATCTCTGAATATTCCATTTGTTGGTTTGCAGTGGTAATCAAACAATTGTCCAATTGAAGCAATCGCAACCACTGTCCCTACAAAATTACAAAAAACTTTACTTCCCTCCGGCAATCACGAGCTTTGCTCTTCAGGTGAAAATGTAGCTTTTAATTCAAGATGAGATGGATATAAAGAACACAATTGTTGGGTTGTTCTTCTCTAGCCCCCCCCCCCCCCCCCTATCTTCTAGTTTACATATCGTAATTGTCAAGAATGATACAGTCAGAATATTCACATTGTTCCTATAGTTATCTAGAAGCTAAAACATTTTTACCCAATATCACTAGTTGTTGAAATATCACCACTTGTTTGGGAAAAAATGGCTTCACAGGATGTTTCAAACATACAAGTCATGAAAATAAAGAACAAGATCTTGATGTTTTTAAATTCTCCCAACTAGTAGCAAAAGAAATATTTGGAGAAAACTGACGAGAATATGCATATTGATATTGGGGCTTGGCATGAAAATGATAATGTACATTTCTTTCTCATATACCGTACAGTTTCAAAGGCACTGATCCCTCCTCCAACTCAAAAAGTGACTACCACTTGCCCCCCTCGCCTCTTTGCACTTTTATTGAAATGACCCTCTGTGTACGTTGGGTGAGTTATCGCGAATTTGTGAACGAATCGCTACGTATACAGAACACGTTCTAACTAACCTAAGCGAACCTAAGTACTAACGAGAGCAAAAGGCTCCTGAATTCGTATGAAGTCAAGGAGGTTAGATAAGGAGTTGCAAATCTTCTAAACACTAGTAAGAAAGGACCTTAAGCAAACACGCACGAACCACGACGCTAACGCCAAGAAAAAAGTCCAATGTGTCTAATTTGTCTCGTGTGGCCGAACTATCCTGGAGCTGAATTCGTACGGATGGCATACACGGTCAGATGGAGAAAGAAAAATTCATCCTTCTTGTGGTCACGTGGTTACGTTCCCCGTCAGAATTTGTTGATTTCACGTTACTGTTCTGCAGAGGCAATGCACCAAGTTGTGTAACGCATGTACACATGCAGAGTTATTGTTTTGCTAAAATAAAAATAATTTGTTTAGCGGCGCTTTCCATCGCCGTCAAGGTTGTTTAAGGTCCCAATTATCGGTGTTTAACACCTATTATATTTCCCTTTAAGAGATTGTTTTCCTTGTGAAGCTGTCTAGCTAAAAAGCAAGACAAAATATTGACAATTACTACACGTTAAAAAATTATATATATAAAAAAGCCAAAGAATATTAAAAAATAAAAGTGTTTTTCAAGTTTACAATGTGATATCACAAGCCAAACTGAGCGAAACTCGGCCAGTGTTTAGGACACGAGCGAGGACCTTTCGGGGAGGTAACGCGTTTCTTGTAACCTGTATGAAGAAATTGTACAAGTACGTCAATCCTACATATATATTCATTTCTAGACACCCTGGATGAAATGGTTGACAACCCCTACAACGTTTTTTCGTTACACATTTATGGTTTAAGAGATTTGTCACATTTATCTATGTACCAGGAGCTGCACAATAAGCTTTATACAATAACTGAAGATAATGCGCGCACTGTGATTTGTCAATACTTACTGTATACAAAAGCAATACGTCACACATTTCTATGGTTTATTGGCTCAATAAACCACTTGGGATGTTGGAACAACACTCGAAAAGCTTGTTAATCATTCGCCTTCGGCTCGTGACTTAGAGTCTCTTCTCGTGTTCTTCGAACATCCCGCGTGGTTTATTGAGCCAATAATCCATAGAAATGTGAGGTATTCTGCTTAAATAGTAAATAAGTATACATAATAACGTTAAGGTAACGTCTTCTTTGAACTTTTTCTTTACATGTAATGTTTGAAACCAATTTCTATGGATTTATTTATTTATTTATTTATTTATTTTTTTTTGTTATGTGATATACAAAATAGTTCGAAACACACTGATTATTCTTTATAATATTGGTATATCGATAGCATACAGATTGATCTGGTAAGGAACATTTTTCGAAGGAGTGAAAGAGTTTACGATTTTGACAAATTTTATCCATTAAAGAAAACATTTTTTTAGCTTCTGAACAAAACGAGAGGCAACTAGCATGTTACCTACCCAAGTCGGCGTCTGATCGTGTGGTCACTGAGAAAAAGGAAAATAAAAAATTAAAACTTTTAATGAGAGTAGTGAACAGCAAAAGCTTCTGATTAATTTTTCCTTCTCCACTGTTCATTCACCGTTGACTTTCACTTATTATGTATTGGTAAAATACGAACTTTAAAATTATAATAACATATTAAAATTTCAACCATGAAAATCTAATAGTCCAGTTAATAAGAGCAATTCACCGGTTTCAACATTTTAAAAGTTTTCTTTTTTGGTGCAACTTCTGTTAAGTTGCTGCAATCACTGCTTGGACCAGTTGCATCAGCAGAGGCTGTACAAAATGCGTTTATTATTATTATTATTATTATGATCATCATCATCATCATCATCATCATTATGATTATGGTCATGATATGTTCCTCATAATTTCCATTGAAAGCTCTGCTTACCGCCACTCCCTGAACTGTTACTTCTGGGCAGACTGACATGCGGTAATGAGACATCCGAAATAAACTTTGGAAGTGAACCCTGCAAAACCAAGATATCGGGAAATATCATTGCAGAATCGTCATTCAGAGACTTCGAAGGATGCAGCAGTAATCATTCGTTTCAGCTTCCGGGGTTCTACTTTACTTTTGCTGGCTCAAGAAGGGGGGGGGGGGGGGTGGAGAGGGGCTACACTTATTGGAGAAGATGCACTTATTAGGGATGAAGTGCTTACTTGTTTTTTGACATAAACATCGGAGGGTGAAAAAGCAATTAAATGAACAATAACAACTGTAACGTAACAACTGTAATGACAAGCGTTCGCATAATCACATTAGCATTCGTTTGTCTATTCCAAGTCAATATCTTCAACATTACTTTCAGACGAGAAAGAAGACAATCCTGAATCCTCAATCCTGAATCCTGTTAACTTTAAACTGAAGTCTTATGGGTCTAGAGCCTTCGCTGTTTCTGCTCCTGACCTTTGGAACAGCTTACCTGACAACATCCGTTCATGTGACAATTTGAGTATTTTTAAATCTAAACTTAAGACCTATCTTTTTAAAAAAGCTTATCATTCCTAGTAGGGTTAATTTTAGTTTAGACATAAATTTAGCTATTGACAATAAAAACTAACGGTAAAAATTCACGACGTTTCGACCGCTCTTCGGTCATTATCAAGCGAAATATTGAGAATATGAATTTGCATAGATCTTTAAAGTGACAAAGGGGCAAAAATATGTAAGGAAAATGTATGAAGTAAAAATATGTAAAAGTAGCTAAAAGTATGTGTAAAAAGAATTTGTTAAAACAATAAAAGCATGCAAAAAAACTTACTATATAAAGACTAATTATTTAAAAACCTTCGCACGAATTGAGTTGGTCTGTTCATTGAGACTTGGTCTCAGTTCATGGATAAAAAACATTTCGTAAATGAGGCAGTCAAATTTGTTTTTACATTTCTTTAGAATTTTAAAATTCTTGTTAAGATCCTTAGGGGCCAGAGAATGTTCCCAGCGAAAATGCTTCCCAATAGACGACGACACGTTCTTGTGCTCCTCGACGCGTTGATGCAAGTGCCGGCACGTAAAACCAACATAAACTGCATCGCACAGGTCACATTTAAAATGGTAAACTAGGCACTGTTGGTTTACGACCGGCGGTTTGACTTCACGTAATTTCAGGTCTCGCTCAATTTTGTGGCTGACGAAAACGGGTTGTATGGTGGTGTTAATTTTCTGGCTAAGGTCTTTCAGTTGGGTGCGAAGAATATCAGCTGAGGCTTGGTCTTTGAACGGTAGAACAACACGAACGGGCTCTGGACTATTGGTCTCCGTTGGTGACGGAACGGGTTGTTCAGTGGCTTTGATGGTTGTTCAGTGGCTTTGATGTTTTTTGCATGCTTTTATTGTTTTAACAAATTCTTTTTACACATACTTTTAGCCACTTTTACATATTTTTACTTCACACATTTTCCTTACCTATTTTTTCCCCTTTGTCACTTTATATATCTATGCAAATTCATATTCTCAACATTTCGCTTGATAATGACCGAAGAGCGGTCGAAACGTCGTGAATTTTTACCGTTAGTTTTTATTGTCAATTGTTTCAAAAAACCCTTACTGATTAATTTAGCTTTTTAATTTACTCTTAACCTTTCTGCGAAGCGCCTAGAGCAGAATTGGATAGGCGCTATATGAATTATTATTATTATTATTATTATTATTATTATTATTATTATTATTATTATTAATTCACTTGTCTAATCACTCTATTTTATGTCAATATCTTCAGTCACTTTCGCAATGGGGGCGCTCATAAACAAAACCACACTCAAAGGCAAGTGCTTATTAGAAATACGGGGGAGGATCACTGGAAGGAGGGGCGCTAAATCGAATCATTACGGTGATTAATGGACGACAATCCCTCTGCCCTCCGAACAAAGGTGTTGCAACACACTAAAAGGTTCAATATCGTTTGGGCGATCACGAGCGTTCACAGCCCGTTACTGGGTGCCATAAATTAATACTCGACGTAAAAAATGATGTACACAGTAAGTTTCGGCTAAAGTCACCGTGTTTTCAAAAAAACAAAAACAAAAGACACAAAACAAAAAAACAAAACAAAAACAAAAAAAAAAAAAAACAAGGATGCTCTTACAGAAGATTTGTTCCCTCAGAATATCGAAACTTTGCTCACCTATTTTTAATTTAGAGAAAAAGATTCTACAGAAAAAAAAAAGGAAAAACAACAACAACAACAACAGAACGGGTGGTTTGGGGACTAAGTGCAAAGAAACTTTCGTACTACCGTACTATAGTTTCCACGATAGGAAATCGAACGGTTCTTTGCAAAGGTCCCCCTCCCTCACTAGTAAGTCATGTGAATAACGCGGCGTTTACACTTACACCGAAACACGTTTCCCCCAAACATTCTTGAATTCCATTGTTCACACTAGGTGTCCGTTTTAAACATGTTTCATGCCTGGTTCTATTAATTATACCGTTTTACTGAGCTTGTATTAAATCATTATGATTACATATGAAATCAAACCTGCTGTTGCATTCATTTGTGGTTTAAATCTCACCTCGGCCACTCGCTTTCACTCGGCCGTCCTTCGGTGGCCGACATTTTTAACGTGTTTCGTCTAGCTTTGATCGAAACTACCTCGTGAGGTACTTTCATTCATGTTCAGAACAGACATGTTTCGATCATGACTCGCAGAACGCACCGCCCGATGTGAACACTTTTCGTGGCGAAACACGATCGATTTGTGATCAGACTAGACATGCATCGGCCTAGTGTAAACGCAGAGTTTACAAGTAAGTAAAGTTAGGTGGGTAACCTTTCCAGTTTTTATCATCTTCTTGAAGCCGGCAAAGCCGCGTTCCATCGTGCCCTTACTAGAATGCTGGACACTTTCGTGAGGTTCCTCGCCTGTGGCAAGAAGAAAATAAAATAATAACGTTAATATAATACAAATGTCTGTCCTATTCCCACTGACTGAGCCATTAGCCCTTTCACAGTCTCCCGCTACCAATAAATAAACAATTACGCAATTGCGGGCGTTGAAGGTGAGGTGATAAATAATGCGTCTTGTTTGTTTATTATCACCTAGTAAACAACAACAAACAACAACAACATCACCTTTATTTCACCTCGGATTTACAAGGGTAGCTGTATAGCTAATTTCTCCGAGAAAGAAAAGACGAAGAAAAAATAAATAAATAAATAAAATAGTATTAATAATAAAACACCCGCAAGTGGAATAATTGTTTTGTTAAATTCTTACCCTCATCAGTCGTTGCTGAATTTCTTTTGTCACGTTTTTGGACAAAACTTTTGATTCGGGGCGAAAACATTTAAACGCCGCGGCATTTGACACTCTGTGTAAAGTATAGTTATTCGCTGATAAGCTGTGCACAGTGAACCAATGGGAAAGCTAGAAATCCATTACCGAGGTTGGGAAAATAATAAATAAATGTGGTTTAGTCATTGCGGATCGTATCCTAAACTGTGCCCATTTGAACGGAAGTTCTTCATGAGTACTTTACTGTGGGGTTATCGTATTTCAGTATTTTACCCAATACAAATTTGGCATTGTTGTTGAGTTTTGATTTTGGGAATTCATGGAGGTAAACAGATTAAATCTGTTATTTTGTAATCAGACCATTTGTGAAAAAAGGTCCATTTCTGGGGACAAGTTGCATAAAACTAAACGTCCAACGTTCACTCCAGTCAATGGCACTATTTTAACGGCTGACGTTAGCAGTTACGTCCGTCTACAACTCACCGCTTCAGTTTTATTTATTTTCCTACCTGGAACACGAAACGATTCGTTCGTCTTTACAGGAATCGGAGGGGCATCCTCTTCTAAGTCATCACTAGATGTGGATGCACAGCTCTGGAAACGAGGTTAAATCAAAGCTAGTCACAACTTACTGCTGACTGGATACCACGTAAAGTATCCGCAAAAACTGATTTCACTATAAATATGCGTTTTCGACCTTTTCAGTAAGGGCTAAAAGCGAAAACAGTTTTAAGGCTCGCAAGGGAATAAAATCCAAACTAGTCACACTGTACCACGAAGTTTTGGATTTATCAACTGAGTTGATTCGTCAGAGCGAATCGGTTCGCTCTGACGAAGGGCTAACGCTCGAAACGTCAGCTTTCAATCTCTTTACGGTGGCCAATTTACCTAATCAACTCAGTAGATAAATCGAAAGTTTTGTTTCACGTCCCCACCGTTTCTTTAGAAACTAACCCCCTTGTTTGTTTGTAGTCACACTGTACGCTCACTTCGTTTAAAGCATCCGTTTTTTTACCTTTTTAGTGTAGACTACAGACGAAAAGAAATTTTAAGTTGCATTTTCAAACAAAAATGCGATCAAGAAATCAAGAACAATGTGGGAGGAAAGAGCGTTTTTACCTTCCAATAGTTTTTAATGTTTGTAGCAAAGGTTTGGATCCAAGCATTAACTAGCATAGTTTTTTGTGATAAGAATTTCGTGTTATGGTCATTGAACGGCTTGTTAAGATATTCCTATTGAGAAGATATTCCTCACTCAGTCGACATACCGTTTCATTAGGATATCGAACACCTCGAGTATTGTCCCAACACATCGTACTACTGGCTTAACACTCGGCACTAAATTGAGAGCAGTGGAAACTGAGTTCACGAGAAGTATCCGTTTTCGACCTATTTAGCGTGGACTATCGGCGAAAACAAATTGAAGGTATTTAGGTATGCAGCTTAAACAAAGCACCCAGGATGCAATCAAGAATCACTTCATCAGCTATCACCAATGTGTAAGGAAAGAGTAATAACTCTTAAACTGTGTTTTCTTGTTTGCGCGTCAGCAGAGAAAATCGTCATTCACTAGCATAGTGTTTGGTAATTATATTTCTGTTTTGTGTTTTGTTTGAAGAGATATTTATTCACTCGAGATACTGTTTCTTCAGAGTAACTAACACCTCGAATGTTGTCCCAAACAAAACTGAAAACACTGCAAGGCGTTGTTTATTCAACTTTCTCCTCAATCGGTCGTGGATACCCGGATGCACTCTTTTCCCGTACATGTGACAGTGTAAAGTTAAAGCAGACAAAGGAGCTTACCAGACTGCTGGATGAGGTTTGATTACGCAGCTTTGGTGATGAACGCGAGTTTATATTAGGACTGCTGCTGCCTCTCAGCTCTCTCGGACCAACTGCTGCATAAACGTCTGAAAGAAGGTAACATCAAAACTGTTTTAATTTTTTCGAGCAGGCAATTGGTATGGTTTAACTCCAGGTTACAGTTAGTTATACAAGAGAGTATGATGTCGTCACTCTGGAAAGGGTTATATTGGGGTTTATAATGACTCACCAGATTAGGATATTGCAGTTGGGGTTATAAATATACGCACAAGAGGATATTGTAGTTGGGTATATAATATACTCACAAGAGGATATTGCAAATTTAAGCACTTCGACTGGTTCATTGCTCGAGGCACAAGATGTAATATACCAGTTGAAAGCCCGTGTTTAAAAACAATTAGGAAATTACGCTTTTCTCTTGTTTGTTTCCTTTATTTATCTCTCAGTTGTTTGCATATTATGAAACAAATATTCCATTTCTTCTCGCACGTAAATGACCTTAAATCAAATCAAACCAAATCAGCCTAGGAGCCTTGTTTCCTGTGAGCTGCTATAGGACTCAATTTAATTGAATAATTGTTTAATATTAAAACATCTATTCAGAACTTTCCCTGACGCGTATGCCCCTAATTATTTCGGCCCACTAACATGACAGAGAAGCACAGTACCCTTGCCAAAAAAAGCCAAGAAAAGCGCGGAAACCCCGGAAAAGCCTGGAGACCCTGGCTTTCTTGGCTTTTCCCTGCTTTTTTGGACGCTGAAAAGCCTGGAAAAGCCAGGAAAGCATGGAAATTCCTGGCTTTCTTGGAAAGACCGGAATGTTTTTCCAAGAAAAGCCTGGAAAGCCAGGAGAGGGCTCTGGGCTTTCGCGGAAAGCGTGGATTTTGTCCATACAAACCAAACCCAAGAAAAGCCAGGAAAGGCAGGAATGACTGTGCCAGGTGTGGAAATTCCTGGCTTTCATGGAAAAGCAGGACATGCTAACTCCTGGAAAGCCAAGAAACCCAGGAATTCTTGGCTTTCATGTAAAGCCCAGGTATGTTCTTTCCTGAAAAGCTTTGAAAGCCAGTAAAAAACTCTGACCTTGATTTACCACCATATTTCCAATCTTTAAAAAGTTACTATATTTTTACCAGTCTTACTGTATTGTCATTTCAGTTACAAGTACTTTGAAAGTGTGATTTTTTAAAGGTTAGGAAATCTGGATATTATTTTGCCTCTGAAAAGTTTGGAGAGGAACTTGAACTTAGTTTGGTACATGTAACCTTATACCTACAAAACCTAGAACTTCCTGACTTTCATATTAATATACTTAGTATATCTAATGTTTCTTCGCAGTGCGAGTATTTTGCTAATTAAGTTTTGAATTAATAAAATGCCTCCTATAGGGAGTGAGTACTTAAAAGAACTCACTTTGTAATAAATGTGCCTGGTGTTACAGGCATTTAATTTCTTATCTTAGCATCACTCTATGTACTTGATCAAACATACAGGAAATGAGAATAATGGAACTAGCACCAAAGATAAAATGTTTTGATGTTTAAACTTTTCCAAACATGCTTCATAGGAAATACAGAAGGCTAGTAAGGAAAATATGAATTTTGATTTTGGGGCATAAATGACTAAGTAAATAAGGTATTACTAGGAATCCTTGAAAAACCAGGAGTTGAACCTGAGGCCTTAGAATTCGTGGCATGACTGTTTTCTTTCTTATGAAAACTTGGAAATCCAGAAAGTGGTCTACTAAAGTTCTCAGTTAAAACCAGAGATTATTGTTGTTTTAGCTTTTCCTTGAAAACCTGGGAACCCTAAAAATGGTAGACCTGAGCATTATACTTATGTATATATTTTTTTACAAATATGAATACGTCTTGATAACATAAAAAAAGTTTGAAAGAAAAGCAGGCAGGGATTGTTAATTTTGAGGACCATTAACGCAATTTTTAGTTTCAGTGCTACATGTACCACAGTTCAACTGGACTTTATGGTGGGTGTTCTGTTCAACCTTGATTTATAACTAGTTTTGTAATGCTGTGCAAAAGATACAGACAAAACACTGTGTGACCAATGAAAACTGTTTTGATATGACTGTGAGTGTAAAAAGCAATTTCTAGCGCATTAACACCTACATGTATGGAGCTTATGCTAGGAAAACTGTGTGAGACTGAGAATTTGTAAAAGAGCCAACAAACAAACTGAAAGGAAGTAATTTGATTGGTTTACTGAACAAAGGGAAATGTGCATGGCTTTCGGTTGGTTTATCCAACAGGCAAAGCAAAGCGAATGGATTGTGAACTGAAAAGTAGCTTATCTCTTTCAATGTCACTGGTTTAAACTCAAATAGGTCACTGATTAAGCAAAGCTCTTCCCACCTCATGGACATTTTTAGTACAATGTAGGAAAATGAGAAAAGCTTGTTTTGATCCTTTCAACTACATGTATTGATGAATGAAACCGCTGAAGCTGTGAAAATGCAGGCAAACCATTTTAGTGATTCATTACAAGCTACATGTAACCAACCAAAAGGTGTGAATTGTTATACAATACAATACACGTTTATTCAAGATGTAGCAAGTTAAGAGTCATTTGGATTAGCTCTGATAAATTTAATAAGTCGAAACCATGCAACCATGAAACTCTGGTCCCGGCTGCTGCTTTTTCCTTAGTTACAAGTCAAGAGTCATTTGGATTAGGTCTGGTAAATTTAATAAAGTTAAAACCATGCGAGCATGAAATTTCGGTCCTGTTCATTTATGTGAGAAACTGTTTTAGTGCTTGATAACAAACTAAGAGTCTAATACCAAGAAAAGGCCTGGAATGTTTTCCCCAATTACAGAGGGCTACAATATGAAATTCTGGCCAGGTAAACACTTGTTGCTTTATGGCAGCTCCCAGACTTCCACTCCCCAATTCATTTAATACCAAACTTGTACCTGATAATAAAATCTTAAGTGTTCCAAGTAGATGTATTTCACAATACGTCCACCTTCAGTGCAATATGTACTGTATTTATTGAAATGAAATTGTTGTTGTTGTTGTTAAAGATCTCAAATGCAATAAAACAGCAAACTCCAGAAAAAACAGCAAGGACAGGTAAAATTATTTTAACTGCAGGGGTTTCAATAAAATTTGAAGTAGGCAGCTGGTTTGAGTAGAGTAACCGACTGTAGCAACAGGGGCTTTGAAAGAATCTTCCTGTAATTACTTCAATTTAGGGGAAAAGTAGCTGATTTCTCTGAGCGAAATAGCCGACGCTTTTCGTCGGCCGTCGGTGCTTATTGAAAGCACTGTAACTGTCTTTATTTTGGTAGCAGCAATCTGCATTTTTATAAGAAAACATAAGTTTAAACTGTTTGTGAATGTAATGACTTAATAGTACATATTTCATACAGATGTAAATGCATTGAACAAACACCCTTTATCAAGAGGACAGAACTACGGAAAGCCCCAAAATTCATTTTTACCTGTACATATTTCCTGTGAAGAATAATTTATCTCTACTACACTGTACATGTACATGTACACCAAGTAGCAAGCAGTGAGGGTGTTCACTGAATACAAGTTTGTCTTAATTTATTAAAGAAATACCAGTGAGATGAAGTCCATGTCTTGGTCATTTGAAGCAGCAAGCCTGTTGTGAATTGCAAGGTCATGAAGATCACCTTAAAAAAGAAAATGGTTTTACTTTCCTAAGCAATTTGTATTTCAGTTTAAGTTTCATCTAAATATCTCATTAAACTGACAGCTTTTATATTACTTGGTGTCATGCGGTGTGGACGGTCAAGAAACTAGGAGAGTTTTGAACAAAAATAGGAAGCGAAGTGGGAAAAATTTTCAAGAAGATACATGTAATTACAATGTATATGAGCAAAATTAAAAGTTCTAGAATTAGCAATAGAATGAACAAAATAATTAGCCCTTTAAGGCTTTAATTTCTTTTTTAGTTCCACCAAATTATAGACATCATTAAAAGAATTTTTCGCTCACTATCAGAAGGCCTGCACAATACAGGTTGAAAGATCAACATTGCCAAAGTACCAATGAGGGACCTAGTATAAATTTAAATGTTCTAGTTAAGTAAATAACTGTTTAGAAGCTGCTTCATTTCGCCCAGTCTTGGGCAAAATGAATGATGGTGGGGGGGGGGAGGGGGGTTAATTTCACTCAGTAAAGTATTCATGCAGAGTTAAATATCTCTGGAATAATGTTTTTTAAGTCTGCATGTTCAGATCCGAATCGGATGCAAGATGCACAATGTTGACAAATGTGCATGTACGAAGGCTTTCTGACATCACATACCTGACTTTGATACATGAGCAGCTTACACGTGGGCCTTTTCAGGATTCAGTGGGAGTTCTTCTGCTTGACATCTGTTAACATCATGTGATAACTGCATTGCGGTAAAAAAAATATATATTTCAGGAATTTCCTGCTGGATATGTCTAGTATCAGAAAACGATAATTACCTTAGAGACCCTATTTCTGTCAACAATGACACCATTTTTTAAAGCTAATATATAACAAAGCACCTGTGATAGGAGAAATCCCTCCACTCTGTGTAATTCTGCAACATTTTGGCATACAATTATAGTGAAAGGAAAATTTTTCAACTCAACTGCCTTTAAGAGCCCTCTACAGTGTTAGCAGAAAAAGTAGCTGAAGTTCTTTACATTTTTTTTGTGGTAAGGTGAGATTTCCCCCAACAATATCTGGTAAGTCACTCAATAAAATATTATATTTTAATCTTTCTGGCAGGATAAAATGAAATTCTACAAATGGCAAAGCATGGAGAGCAGAACCCAGTCGGCTTCTACAGCAAAGTTTAAACACTATTATGACAAAGGTTTAAGGTGTAACGAGTTTATTGTGATCTACATGTGCGGCATAATTTGGAGCAGAAAACATCTTGGTTGGATAACAGTTTTTGCTACAAAGTAGGAAAATACATTCTGGTGGGCATTATGGAAGAAATTATACTGATTTTATGGTTTACACCGGTTAATGTAAACCTCAGCTGAGATGTACTAGCTCAGTCTTGTATGCACAATTGCAAGTAATGAATAATATTTGCATTGCTTAATACACACAAATAAAACCCATATAACTCTAGAGTCGAAATGGCAGATTTTCTTTGCCAAAGAAAGGCTTCAGTGTTGTCCAGTAATTTATCTGTTAACTCCTTGGGTAAAATTTCCCTGGGTTTAACAGATGGACCAGGGCATTAGTTTGCCTGTTCTTTACTGTTCAATAATTTCCTTGTGCACGAGCCAAAAACAAATTAATTTTATTTCCTCACCAGTCTAAGAAAGGTTTATTGTGCAGTAATTTATCTGTTACATGTATGCGCCGATCAATTTGAAACTTCAACATCCACCCCCGGGCATACCCCAGGCAGGGTTCTATCTAGGGTATTTGAGGGGTAGAAGCATTGCAGTAAAAAAATATATATATTTCAGGAATTTCCTGCTGGATATGTCTAGTATCAGAAAACAATAATTACCTTAGAGACCCTATTTCTGTCAACAATGACACCATTTTTTAAAGCTAATATATAACAAAGCACCCGTGATAGGAGAAATCCCTCCACTCTGTAATTCTGCAACATTTTGGCATACAATTATAGTGAAAGGAAAAGTTTTCAACTCAACTGCCTTTAAGAGCCCTCTACAGTGTTAGCAGAAAAAGTAGCTGAAGTTCTTTACATTTTTTTTTGTGGTAAAGTGAGATTTCCCCCAACAATATCTGGTAAGTCACTCAATAAAATATTATATTCTAATCTTTCTGGCAGGATAAAATGAAATTCTACAAATGGCAAAGCATGGAGAGCAGAACCCAGTGGGCTTTTACAGCAAAGTTTAAACACTATTATGACAAAGGTTTAAGGTGTAACGAGTTTATTGTGATCTACATGTGCGGCATAATTTGGAGCAGAAAACATCTTGGTTGGATAACAGTTTTTGCTACAAAGTAGGAAAATACATTCTGGTGGGCATTATGGAAGAAATTATACTGATTTTATGGTTTACACCGGTTAATATAAACCTCAACTGAGATGTACTAGCTCAGTCTTGTATGCACAATTGCAAGTAATGAATAATATTTGCATTGCTTAATAGACACAAATAAAACCCATATAACTCTAGAGTCGAAATGGCAGATTTTCTTTGCCAAAGAAAGGCTTCAGTGTTGTCCAGTAATTTATCTGTTAACTCCTTGGGTAAAATTTCCCTGGGTTTAACAGATGGACCAGGGCATTAGTTTGCTTGTTCTTTACTGTTCAATAATTTCCTTGTGCACGAGCCAAAAACAAATTAATTTTATTTCCTCACCAGTCTAAGAAAGGTTTATTGTGCAGTAATTTATCTGTTACATGTATGCGCCGATCAATTTGAAACTTCAACATCCACCCCCGGGCATACCCCAGGCAGGGTTCTATCTAGGGTATTCGAGGGGTAGAAGCTTTCCCCCCCCCCAAAATGCCCAGCTTTCCCCCCCAAAATATTGTTATCATTACAGTATATAAGTAACTATATCGGGAAAATCAACCAGACGCGACGAGGTCAGTGCACATGAAGTAAGTATTCCCTGTCTAAGGACACTATATGACAACGAACATAGAGTATTACAAACATTATCTCAAAATTGTGTCTCAAAATGCTCCGGATTGCATCTCAGTGCACATTCATTTCCCAAAATTTCTGGGGGGGCATACCCCTGGACCCCTTAGGAAGCTCGTGGCCTTCAGCCACTCGGGACTTCGCCCCCAAAACAATAAATCCTAGATAGAACCCTGCCAGGCATTTGACTATTTCCCGTGCCAAGGAAGTAGGGAATTTGACACGAAAGGCCTTTCTGGATGGGGCGGGGGGGGGGGGGGGGGGATTTGACCAATGCCAGGGCATGGTAAGGAATTTGAACTGGGAATGCCAAGTTTAAAATCTTTTTGTCCGACGCCTAACGCACGTGGTTGTTTAATACAGACCAATTTATAGGCAAAGACCTCGCTTTTACGAGCGAATGGCTGGCAAAAAAGGGGCTTAACAAGCTCTGCAGTATTTTTGAAGGTACACTGTATTTATGAAAAGTACATGTACAGTCTGTTTAGTATTAATTTTGTGCTAATTTTTACCACCTCAAGCTAAACACTATCAGTGGTAAAAAGGGCAACATCATATAAAGTCACAAGAATTATGTTATACCATGATCCTTGCATTAATCACTACCTTAATACACAAAATTTATGACTACATTTTTAGTATCGTTGGGAGCTATTGACCTGACTCACTCTAAAACAACCGGAACATTCAGTAAAGGCAACTGCAATGCCATATAGAAGTGAGATTTATATTAAAAACCATACATCATAATAAATTCAAAATGTCTGTATTACTCCTATTAAAAACATTTTGTTCTTTGGGAGGGGCATTTGACAATCAAACCTGGCACTTAAGGGTAGGGCATTTGAACACAATTTTGGTCCTGGTCAGGGGGGGGGGGGAGGATTTAAAGGAGCCAATGTTCAAAAGTTGTTAAATGCCTGGGGGGTTGCCCGGGGGGATATGTTGAAGTTTCGAATTGATCAGCGCATTAAAGGGACAACATCCGACCTAAGCAAATGCGGCAGTTACTAGAATCAAAAGTTGAAAAATTCAGGCAGACTTTTCAAGTTTGAAGTGCCAAATTTAAAATGGCATGGACAAGTGGTGCCAGTCATGGTAGAAAATGCAGAAACTCTGGATGAAAACAAATATTTGATTCCCCCAAAAGAGAAAAAAAGAGAGTGGTCAATGTTTTGAAGTCAATCAGCGTGACCGGAAGTGGGTGTTGTTCACGCACGCCAATCCGTGACAACCTTTAACTCCTTGAGTAAAATATTATTTACCTGGATTTAACGGATGAACCAGGACATTAGTTGGCCTGTTCTTTACTGTTCTGTAATTTCCTTGCATGCTAACTAAAAACTTCCACGAAAGATTAATATTCGGCCTTAAGCAAAGGACATGTGAGAAGAATATGTGGCCGAAAATATGTGCTCGGATTAAGTGGGCATTGACACCTTTCTCTTAAGATTGATGTTTCTGATCTGCTTTTTAACATAGGGTGGTTCTTGTTGTAACTCCTACAGAGATTTAGGTTAAGAAAATACCTAAACAGCGGGTATTTATTTTCCTAATCCAGCTTAAGCCTCTCATGATTCGTGGAAAGGTAAAAACGAAAAACAAAATGGTTAAAAACATGTTTCTGACACGGTCAGTATAAAAGACGGACTGCGGACTGCGGACTGCGGACCGGACTGGGTATAAAATGAGGACTGAGTTTAAAAATTGCTGTACTGTCCTATAAATCTCAAAAAATGCTACTTTTTCAGTTTTCTCCTGTGCTTTTGAGTTGGGCGTCTTTTATTTACAGTATTTCATTCAGTAATTTAAAATATGACTTTGAAAATTCTGAAAATTACTTCCAAATCAGACAACAACAAGGAACTTTGAATTCAAAGGAGGGAGATTAGGTTTAAACACAGTTTTTGTACGGAGAGGTTGAGAGTGGGATTGTCACACGGCTTAGGTAAGATAAATTACACATTTAAGCTTGGGAGTTCTGGAGTTGCACGTTGAATCAGCTAGAGTACTTTTGAAGCCGACAGCGACTTGACCTGATGTCACGCAACAGAGCAACATTTGCGGAAACCCGACAAATTAAATTTGTCAACTTCGAATTACCTCATCCCTTTTCAAAAAGAACAAAAATCTGCTAAACAAAGCCGTAGAATTATTAAATCTGCTAAAGAAAGTTTGTCGAAGACCAAATCTTGCTTCCCCGGCCGTTTAAGCGGTTTCTGAGTCGAACACTATTAAAACAAATAGACTGGCGGACTACGGACTGAGTATAAAATGCGGACTAAATTTAAATCAACAAATGCAAAATTGGCTATTGGACTGTGAAATTAACTTAATCAAGAAACTGAATGTTCATTCGCAGACAAATTTTTAGTCTCTCTACAGAGCCGATCCAGATAAAATTTTGAGCTCTTTCTCGACTGGTTTCGCATCCATTTTGTACTTTTGGTCATGATTAACCTGAGGTCACGAAATAAAAAGTATATACATGTAAACCACGTTCTAAATTTTGCAATTTGAGATTAAATAGGAAAACCAAAGACGTGGCTCGAAAGTCATCTCCAAAGCAGAAGTGCTAAATGTTAGCGATTTTTATTGCACAGTTGATTTTATGTACGCACTTTGAATTTGCAATGTTTATGTTTGACGGTTTGTTGGCGTTCGACTCAGACCGGCTTAAACAGCTTAAACGGCCGGGGAAGCAAGATTCTTCGACAACTCAAAAGCGCTCGTGAAAACTGAAAAAGTAGCATTTTTTTACATTTATCGGTCAGTGCGGCAATTTTTAAACTCAGTCAGCATTTTATTTTCAGTCCGCGTTTTATACCCAGTCCGTGTTTTACACCCAGTCCGGTCCGCAGTCCGCAGTCCGCAGTCCACAGTCCATATTTTATACTGACCGGTTTCTGACATGTGTCTGTGACACCGTTGATACATGTACTCACCTTTGGTATCGTTCTTTCCAGTTGCTTACTTGTCTTGTTCAAAAACAACCACGGTACTGGGTCGACTTGGTGGTTCAGCGATGTTTTTTAAACACTTAGTAAGCTGGAAGTTCGCTCGAGTTCACTTACAAAACGCAGGATGGCATTCGATATTCACCTTGCTCCGAAGCTCAGCCAATGTCAGACACGATTTTTTTATCCTTCATGTTTGTTCCTTACGATCAGTTCTTTTTAGGGCAGATACCAGTTCTATGCACTGCTCAGATGAACAAAAATTCACAAGATCCCCAAAGATCAGCTTTTAACTTTTCAAAATCGTCACTGATCCTGACCGCATCAAACAAAATGGCTGCCTGCTTAACGCCCGGACGAAAAGAGACTGGAGCAGAGGTAGCCAGTTTCCCGCCGTTTTCGCCGCTTGCCGGGGATGCCTCTCTTTGGCCAATCACAACCAAGATAGAACTGACGCGTACAAAGTGGGTCGGGAGGGAAAAGATACCGCTTGCGTTTAGAAGACCTTTCGGAGAATAATTTTTCTACTTTTTGACTTAACTAAGGCTTACATGGATATTACAAAGGTAAGTCTCTTTGACATTTACCATTGAAAGCGCCATAAACAAGGGTACTAAAGCGTTTCTAATCAGGGTTTTTCATTTCTCGTCCCTTCTTACTTTATTAAAACGGGCTCTAAACGTACCGGTAAACATAAGCTTAAGCATTAAGTCTTCCTGAAACTCCATTTTGAGCTTCTTTTTGGTTTTAAAATATTAGTGTGTCAATGATGCTAGCTTGTCATAAGGAAACCGACGATGAAGCTGGGGCTTGTTACATGCATTCTGACCGCTCCTTGGATATGTTTATGCACTATTTATCCGTACTTAACTCGAATTTGCGATTGGGAGGTGGCTTTCCAACCTTTTTCAACGATCAGATTCGTTCATTCATCTATACACAATTTTTTTACTAAGAAAATAATCAGCTCTTGCAGCAAGGAATGTTGAAGTCCCAATTTGTTCTAACTTATTTTTCTGATTTCTTTTGGGTGGTGTACCACAGTGACAGAGACCAAATAATGTGTTCTCAGACACCATGCAACAATTTTCAAGCTTTGCAAATGGTGAGTTCTGTGTTCTATGTTCAGTTTTAATAATATTCTAAGCGACAGTACCAGAAGCTGTATATATGATGATGGCCAGTACAAGAAAGGCAGTCATATTAGAACTCCATTTGATTCCTGTTTTTCGACGTATGCCTTTAAATTTCTCTTCATATAGCTTTGAACTAGTTTACCCTTTTACTCCCAGGAGTTCCCAGAATGAGAATTCAAGCAGTTCAAGACAAGTCAGAAATTCCTGATATAGCATTATGTTAAAGTAATGCTAAAGCAGTTTCATTTGTGTGGTCACACCATACGATTTCATCCTCAGACTCAAAAGTTAGAACCACTTTAAATGTGTCCATAACTGACTCTGGGAGTGAAAGGGATAAAACATTGTTAGTTCCCTTAGCAGTATGACTGTGATAAATGGTGTTGTACCTGAGAGTCAAAACCTAACCAGCTTCCAGAAGGCTGCAGTTATCAAAGAAGGCCCTTTTTGGCTTTGTGTTTAAAAATTACAGTAACTTCTGTTCTCCCTCAGACCCTGGGTTTCAAATACAATTTTGACTGCCCTTCTCTTTGCTTTAATCTTTTAATAGTTTATCACCTAAAGTTCTCTTTATATAGCTTTGAACTAGTTTACCCTTTTACTCCCAGGAGTTCCCAGAATGAGAATTCAAGCAGTTCAAGACAAGTCAGAAATTCCTGATATAGCATATGTTAAAGTAATGCTAAAGCGGTTTCATTTGTGTGGTCACACCATACGATTTCAGCCTCAGACTCAAAAGTTAGAACCACTTTAAATGTGTCCATAACTGACTCTGGGAGTGAAAGGGATAAAACATTGTTAGTTACCTCTGCTTTAGCAGTATGGCTGTGATAATTGGTGTTGTACCTGAGGGTGATAACCTCATCAGCTCTCAAAAAGGCTGTTTTTAAAAAGGCCCTGTTTGGCTCTGTGTTTAAAAATTACAGTAACTTCTGTTCTCCCTCAGACCCTGGGTTTCAAATACAATTTTGGCAGCCTTTCTCTTTTTGGTTTTAAAATATTAGTGTGTCAATGATGCTGGCTTGTCATAAGGAAAGCACTGAATAAGCTAGGGCTTGTTACGTACATTCTGACCGACCAGCCAACCTTTTTCAATGATTGAATTCGTTCGTAGAAAATTGAGTAGCTTGTTCTACACCTGAACTGATTCTTCATTCATAATACCCAATTTTGTTACCAGGAAATTAATCAGCTCTTGCAGCAAGGAATGTTGAAGTCCCAATTTGTTCTAACTTATTTGTCTGATTTCTTTTGGGTGGTGTACCACAGTGACAGAGACCAAATAATGTGTTCTCAGACACCATGCAACAATTTTCAAGCTTTACAAATGGTGAGTTCAGTTTTAATAATATTCTAAGCGACAGTACCAGAAGCTGTATGTATGAGGATGGCCAGTGCAAGAAGCAATCATCTTAGAACTCATTTATTTGATTCCTGTTTTTCGACGCATGGCTTTAAAGTTCTCTTCATATAGCTTTGAACTAGTTTACCCTTTTACTCCCAGGAGCGCCCAGAATGAGAATTCAAGCAGCTCAAGACAAGTCAGAAATTCCTGATATAGCACTATCTTAAAGTACTGCTAAAGAGGTTTCATTTGAAAGGTCAAACCATACGATTTCATCCTCAGACTCAAAAGTTAGAACCCTTTTAAATGTGTCCATAACTGACTCTGGGAGTGAAAGGGATAAAACATTGTTAGTTCCCTTAGCAGTATGACTGTGATAAATGGTGTTGTACCTGAGAGTCAAAACCTAACCAGCTTCCAGAAGGCTGCAGTTATCAAAGAAGGCCCTTTTTGGCTTTGTGTTTAAAAATTAAAGTAACTTCTGTTCTCCCTCAGACCCTGGGTTTCAAATACAATTTTGACAGCCCTTCTCTTTGCTTTAGTCTTTTAATAGTTTATCACCTAAAGTTCTCCCCAATTAAGCTAGCTGTTGAGAGACCATGGCTACATCACTATAATCAGGATTCATTGTTAATTCCCATGTACCTGACAAATCAAGTTGAATCTTGGTTGAACTTACCACCATTTTCACTACTACGCGACTTTTCTTTTCAAAACACCTCTGAGCACTTTGCAATACGCTTCCGTCAATCATACCTTATATGGGAAATGTGTGATGTTACCGCAATTGAATTGAGCTCGAAGGAATGAGGATGGCGCCAAATTATCCCGTAAATTTGTGCTGGCGAGTCATATATTGACTAGTAAGAGGCTTTAGAGTCGTTGATGTTGCAAGAATACTTCACGTATGGTAGATATTTGTAAAGAAATTTCGACATTTCTTCAGAATTAAATACCCGCTCGGTGGATTATCCTATGCGGCGGATGGTAAGCGTGCGTTTAAACTCGCGAATAGCTAAACCAAAGTGTGAAGTAATAATTCTAGCTTTTCTGACCTGAAAATAGCATACGACATGTTATTCACCACGAGTATAAATCTGGCAATATCCCGAAGTGTACGAGGACGAAATTCAGGAGTGGATAGAGTATGCAACGGGAAAACGAATCCTGATCGGCGTGCGATCAACCGATTCGTGAAGAAAATGGGTTTTACAAGAAGAAAGGTACGTATGACTAGCTGCATTTTTTTGGAAGGAACACTGCTAATTCTAATCACCTCCGGAATGAATGGAAAAAACAAAATAAAGCATAAGCTTATAATGCGCTTGTAACGCTTGTTGTTCTACGTTTCGAGAATGTAAACATATAACGCTGTGACCTGATAGGGATATTGTTATTTCTACAAGCGGGAACGGGGAATCGAGGAAAATATTTAAGCTTACTTTCAAGTTTACTTCTTCGTTATAACTCAAGACGATTGCCAAAGAACGTGATGAGGGAAACAGGACGATGTATTGTCGTAGGATCGCTGAATTTCACCGAGAACAGTTGCTATTTATAGATGAATCTGAGAAGTTCTGATTCATCTATAAATAGCAACTGTTCTCGGTGAAATTTAGCGATGACCCACGACGATACATCGACCTATTTCGCTTATTACGTTCTTTGGTAATCACAGTGAGCTTTAAGGAAAAAGTTAACATGAAACTGTGCTTAAATATTTCCCTTGATATTTCCCCGTTCCCGCTTTAATTTTATAAATAACGATTTTTCAGATTTTTCTTGCTAGCATGTCACAGCGTTAACATTCACGTAGAACAATAAACGTTATAAAGCGCTTATGCTTTGCTTTTCATTCCATTCCTCGGGTGATCCATTCCTTGGATGATAGGTGACTAGAACTGGCATCGTTTCTTGCAAAAACAATCCAACAAGTCCTACGTACGTTTCTTCAGCTTTCTTCTTGTCAAACCCATTTTCTTCACGAATCGGTTGATCGCACGCCGATCATGATTCGTTTTCCCGTTGCATACTCCATCCACTCCTGAATTTCGTCCTCGTACACTTCGGGATATTGCCAGATTTATACTCGTGGTGAATAACATGTCGTATGCTATTTTCAGGTCAGAAAAGCTAGAATTTTTGCTTCACACTTCGGTTTAGCTTAATATTCACGAGATTATACGCAAGCTTACCATCCACCGCATAGGATAATCCACCGAGCGGGTATTTAATTCTGTAGAAATGTCGAAATTTCTTTACAAATATCTGCCAAACGTGAAGTATTCTTGCAACATCAACGACTCTAAAGCAATCTTACTAGTCAATATATGACTCGCCAGCGCAAATTTACGGAATAATTTGGCGCTATCTTTATTCCTTCGAGCTCAATTCAATTGCGGTAACATCACACACTTTCCATATAAGGCATGATTGACGGAAGCGTATTGCAAAGTGCTCAGAGGTGTTTTGAAAATGAAAGTCGCGTAGTAGTGAAAATGGTGGTAATGAAAATCATTAATTTTCTTCTTCAACATGCAGGGATTCATGTTTGAAAAGAAAAGATCACTGTCATGCTGGGCATGGGGTTGTGCAGGTGCTCATTGGTAGCTTTCAGTCCAGTTCATCTATCAAAGAGTGTGATGATCAGAAGACTACAGAAGTAAATACATATGTATTTCTCTATAATTCCAAGAGTAGAGAGCCACGGAGAACAGAATGGTGATCAGGCTTCATAATGAAACCAGAAACATAAGTTACAAGAAAGCGGTAGGCAGCATATATTAGATTTAATATTATATCAAACTGTTATAGTTATTAGTTCATGAAAATGATTCACCAAGTTGACAGAATTGCTTGGGTTGTATGTATGTCACTGTGTGCACGATTGCATCAAGCATACACATACCATATTTACTCCAACAAGCGCCGCGGCGCTTATTAAATTTTTCGCGCCTCAAATGCGGTGCTTATTCGAGGGCGCCTCTTATTTGAGGGCGGCGCTTATTCAAAAATTGGACGCGGCAAAGAAAAAAACGCTGAAAACAGACTACTTGCACTTACTAACTTTTTTGTCGCAAATGCGGCGCTTATTCAAGGGCGGCGCTTGTTCGGGGGCGGCGCTTATTCGAGTAAATACGGTAAATCACTCAAAAACATGACCTTAGTTTGGGACAAAACATGCAATGCATATGATCATTCACATATTTGAATTTTGACAACCTGCATCATTGGTATGACAGAAAACAAGAAATATATAATATAAAGGTCCAATAAGCGAGGGATAACCTGGAGAGCTTTCACTCACTGCAAATCATGTGTCGGTATTAGAGTAAGCCAAAGTCTTTTTTTTTTTCAGTCTTCACCTTCATACTTGAACTGATGAAACAAACATTACTCTTTTCTTGAAATATTACATTTAACTGTTAGTCCATCATGTGCAATACGTATTGATCACAATGACTGAAGTGGAAGATCAAAACACTTTGTTTTCACAGTGAAATGAATTTATTGCTCTTCTGGAGGAAACAATAGTTTGTGCACATTTATATAGTCAAATCTTGATTCATTACCTTACGTAATTTATTTGTGAAAAACAACTTTCATTGTAAATCAAGACAAAGTACATATTACACTTGAATTTTTCTACAAAGTTTTTAGTTTAATTGTTGTTTTGTTTTCATTCACTGCAAACATAGCCGTTTGAGCTTAAATTCTTGAGAAACCCTGAGAGAAAAATCTTTCCAGGAAGTCAATCATTTACCACTATATTTTATGTGCAGATGTACGCAAGGCCAAAATATTTCATTCTATTTAAGCATTAGAAAACCACAAAGACCTGGAAAGCCCTAATTTCCAGGCCTTTCCGTTGGGGTAATGTGTGCTAAAAATTTCTGTGTTTCTCGCATACAGGGAAAAGCCAGAAAAGTATGAAATATTTTATCTTGGCTTTCCATGCTTTTCCAGGCTTTTCGGGTATAGAATTCTGCACAATTCCAAGAAACCGTGGAATCCTGGAAAGCTGGGAGTCGATTCCAGGCTTTTCACGCTTTTTTAAACATAAGGAAAAGCCAGGAAAGCGTGGAATATTTATTCCTGGCTCTCCATGCTTTTCCAGACTTTTCGGGTTGGCATTCCATGCTTTCCAAGAAACCGTGGAGTCCTGGAAAGCCCGGAAAGCTGGGAATCATTCCTGGCTTTCCGCGCTTTTTTGCACATAGGGAAAAGCCAGGAAAGCGTGGAATATTTATTCCTGGCTCTCCATGCTTTTCCAGACTTTTCGGGTTGGCATTCCATGCTTTCCAAGAAACCGTGGAGTCCTGGAAAGCCCGGAAAGCTGGGAATCATTCCTGGCTTTCCGCGCTTTTTTGCACATAGGGAAAAGCCAGGAAAGCGTGGAATATTTATTCCTGGCTTTCCACGCTTTTCCAGGCTTTTCAGGTTGGCATCCCATGCTTTCCAAGAAACCGCGGAATCCTGGAAAGCTGGGAATCATTCCTGGCTTTCCGCGCTTTTTTGCACATAGGGGAAAGCCAGGAAAGCGTGGAGCATTTCTTCCTGGCTTTCCAGGCTTTCCCACGCTTTTGGGAGTAACATTCCTGGCTTTCCAGGAGACAGTGGAATCTTGGAAAGCCCAGAAAGTGCGGAGTCCTTTGGCTTTCCACGCTTTCCAGGATTTCCTGGAAAACGTGGAAAGCCAAGAGTCTCCGCGCTTTCCTGGGAAGCCAAGAGACTCCTGGCTTTCCTGGCTTTTCCTTATGTGCAAAAAAGCGTGGAAAGCCAGGAATTTTTCCGCGGAATTCCGGGGATTTCTTGGCTCTTTTTTGCAGGGGTAGTAAGACAAATGGGTTCTATACATGTCTATATATACACTACTGCAAATTAGTATAAATCTACTAGCGTTCTATCACTAATGCTGTTCTCTGATTGGCTACGCTACTCACTATCTATTCTGTTGTAGATAGTGAGCAGAGTGGTTTCCGCGCGCGGTGTGACCTATTTATATCATTTTTCAATAAAAACATGTAGTGTCTGCTGTTAAGTTTTTTAACGTCTAGTAGCGTGGTAGTTGATTCGGCCTTCGGCCTCATCAACTATCACGCGATAGAAATCGAGAGCGAATAATCTAATTGTTAATTAGACGGAAGGTGGAAAGAACTGGAGACTCTGTAGAATTAATTACTTGTTGTAGCAATTACAATATTAAAAATTTACGAATCTTTAATTTGTGTACAGATATTCGAAACTGAGTTGATAAGTCGCTATTTTGATTCCTCAAAGAAACTTCAGGGCTAATTAGGGCTGCAACGATATACCGATGCATCGGTGAACCACGATATTTTTTCCAACGATACGGATATCGATATTTAAATAAGATATCGTGATATTACGATACAATAGAATATGCACATCAAGAAATTTGTGAAAGCACTGTCTTTCATATTCTTTACCCAAGCTCTACATTTTAGCCCTTGAAAGGCGATTTGATGTTGTGTTATTACTGTGTTAAATTTATTATTATGGAAATTATTTTTTTGAAAGTAGTCAAGTGTAAGTTGTTGGTAACTAGTTTCGACGCGCGCAGTAATGTATCGTATCGTGGCCCTTGTATCGAGATTTATATCGTATCGTGGGAAAATGTATCGTTGCAGCCTACAACTGCTTTATGCTTTAGGTGCTCCTTCACCGTGACGGTCAGTTGCTGTTATACTTTTTTTTGATCCCCACGCGGTTTTTAAATAAAATATATGATTTCTTTTGTATATACATTGTCATATATAAATATTTGCAATAATTTATGCAATTACCAAGATGGAAGAAGTGAACAATCCAAGTCATGACAATCATCAAGACAAGAAACCTGCAACTGTTTTGTTTCTGTTACCTGTTCCAATAACTGTCACACCAGAAGCAGCCTCTCCATCACCCTGACCTCTAAGAAAGATGCCAGGGATAACATCACTTTTATTGCCTCCTTTTTCTTTGATCACTTCAGGTGGAAAGTGGGGGGAACCCTGAAGCTCTCCTTTCACGCCTTTGTTAGCCTCTGCATTACGAATTCCAGCGCTTTTGGGATTGTCTGTAGATGGGGTCGGAGGAGATACTTTTCTCACGGGTTGTTGCCATTGTCCCACTAACTCATATGAGGGTTCTGCAGTTGGTTTACTTTTAACTTCCACAGGGGCGCCAGGTTTACTTTTAACGTCCACAGGAACGCCAGGTTTACCTTTGATATCCACAGGGACAACAGGCTTCGCTTTTACTTCCACAGGGGCAGCAGTATTTTGCTTCCCAGCTACAGTTCCTACTACAACTGGCATTTGGCTTCCGGTTTCTGGGATTCCCACCAAACTGTAAGCCCCAACTGGTGACCGTGCCTTCGACGGTTTGTCAGCTTGCTTTTTGGGTGTGACGGATGTTGCCCTTTGTCACGTGGTGTTGTCACCTGAAGCCCTGCACCTGGGTTAGATTGCGCCACAGGGGTCAGTGACACTTTAGGTGGTGATGGGGGACTAATGGCTCCAACCAAGCTGTATTGCCCTAATGCTTCTGTGGGTGAGTTCATCACTTTGAATCCACCCCCTACACTCGCATGGGGGTCTTCAAACAAGTCTGGTGTCACAGGGCAGCGCTTAGGACCAGGTGTTGGTTTCAGCCTGTTTGGTACAGTATGGAAACCCTTGCTGTTGGCAACCTTCTTTGTGTTTTGCGGCCCCGTTGCCTGGTGCTGTAAACCCCCACCTCCTAATAGGAACAAATCATCCAGCACATTTAGTGAACTAGAAGACCTTTGAGAGCTAAATCCTGGATATTCTGAGATAATAATAATAATAATAATAATAATAATAATAATAATAATAATGTTTAATACTTCTATAGCGCTTTTTACATTCACATATGATCAAAAGCGCTTTACAAACTTCAAAAATCCTCTCTAATAATAAATTACATGATTTAAACGAAATTATCTAAAAACTAAATGACTAACTAAACTATCTACATTATATTGCATAGGACAGTTAAAGAAAATTGGAATATGCCATTCTGAATAAATGCGTTTTTAGCATTGTCTTGAAAGTAATTATATTAGTCTGGTCTCTTACCCCTTTTGGCAGTGCATTCCAGGTTTTGGGGGAAGATGCCCTGAACGATCTATCACCTAATGCGATTTTGTACCGACAAGTCGGATCTTCAAGGATGTCAGACATCAGGTCACCCCTCACCCCTGCAACCATATGGGTTGGTGTGCGTGTGGGTGAGTGGGGGGGGAGGGGGGGAGGAGGGTAGAGTGAAGACACAAAACACATTTTACAGACTAAGCTAAAACGAGGTGATTCTTAATTTTCGATATATAGTTTAGGAAACTTGAAACGAATTGAGAATTACTCCAGACGAGGATATTTTGTCCTCCTACCTTCTGGTTAAGAGCACTCAAGCTGGAAAAACAAAATATGACAGAATTACATAAAGGTCGTTGGTGAAAATGAATTTTAACCGCGCCAAGAAGATACAATTAGGAACGTGATACCAGTATCAGGGGTTCCTTTTAAAGTCTCCTAAAATAACATTCGTCACTTTGATGTGAGAGAACTGTACCCCAGAAAATGGATCTAACGCGAGGTCACGAATTTTACATCTTTCTAAAAAAGACGTATGTCTGACAAAACAGTGCTGTAAAGTGCTAGTCATTGATGTTTAAGACATTTGTCCATCTGACATAGGTAAATTTTGGTATCCGTTATCTATAATAAACAGCTTTTATTTGTAGTTAAAAAATAAAACATAAATGAACAAAATCTTTCAGTACTTAGTTATTAATCTTTACTTACAAGTTCTCACATGTACATGTAGGCTTAAGTTAGCGCATTTGCAAAGCTTTAAATTATTTTTACTAATTTTATCTCCATGATTATGTTAGCCAAATGTTTCTAATGATCAGTGGTAATAATTCTATTTATCCTGCAGAGTAAATTTCTTTTAGGACTCTCTGTGCAATTCCCAAATCATTTCAATAATAAGGTTTAATTATGTCATAAAGATGTGTTTATTGTTCCTCGTGGTGTAGGATAGGCAAGATGAACGTTTATTCGTTTTCTCACGATGGAATCGCTTTGAGTTGTTGATCGCGACGTTTCGACTGCAATACTGCTAGTCTTCATCAGGCGATGAGGTCGATTGTTTGATTCTCAGACCAATGCATTCTAGGCAATAACAAGGCTGGAGTAAGAATCGCGACCAATCCTTGTCTGCGGGAAGCCTTGAATTGCCCAGCAAGCAAACAGAAACTAGTCGTGAAAAACAGCTTCTTTCTAGGCGGTAATGAAACGCGAGGTACGGGAGATGCGATACGATTTCGGATGATGTCTCACACTTCAGACAGACCGAAATTTTATGCATGAAACCGCAGTGCTTCTTGAAAACGTCATGTTTCAAGGATTACACGATTGTGCAATGTACGAAAGTATTCAAAAGAATGTTCGAGGGTAGATTTTGGTGAGGAACTGTAGGTTTGTGAACAATTATCAGTTTGTATATAGATTAGCTGAGCGAGCGACTGTACAAATCGAATTTGAAGACGAAGATCCTCCAAATTCATGCCTGAAACTGCAAAACAAGAGCGAAGTCATACAGAATAACACAACACAAACGCCACACAGTAATTTTCAAAGAGTTATTTTAACTCCAAAAGTGGAGTTAAATTTTAGGTTAAAAATAACCCCTTTTGGGGAGTTATTTTAACTCCTTAATTTAACTCCAATTTCGGGGTTATAATAACTCCAGTGGGGGAGTCACTTTAACTCTGTAAAAGGAGTTATTTAAACTCCATATGGGAGTTAATATAACTCCAAAAGTGGAGTAAAAACTTTAGGTTAAAAAGAACTCCTTTTTTGGGGTCATTTTAACTCCCAAATTTAACTCCAATTTCGGAGTTATAAAAGCTCCAACGAGGGAGTCACTTTAACTCTACTCCATCAAAGACTAGGGTTATTTTAACTCTGCTCCATCAAAGACTAGAGTTATTTTAACTCCATAATCAAAGTTGTAGTTACTCTGAAATCAGAGTAAAATTAACTCTGGTACATTCACCCTATTAGTTTCTTAGATAAAAAGCAACATCACACAAGTTGACTGTCACTATAAAAGGTACAACATTTTTAATTCAATCCTATTTCATTTTCTTATCTGAACAATAGTTTCTCACAGAATTTGAATTAACAGTAACATTAAATAAATGTAAATTTCTAAGACACTATAATCATATAAGTACATGTATATAATTATATAAAATGAAAATAAGGCATGTACAAGTATATAAATAAAACATGACTTCGATATATATATATATTAAATTCTCTTAAAATTTTTCTGTATTTTATATTTCCAAAAAATCTCATAAATGTAGTTGTTCTTCAATATTATTACCTCCATCTGCATGCATCCATGGGGCATAAAAAGAACTTTATAATTAAGGCTGGATAGTTTTGTGAAATACCCTTTAGAAAGACTGATGTCCTTTAGAACCTCTGATTATTCAATCTACAGAAAATACATGGTTAAATAAAACCTTTTCAAATTGTTTCAAATTTTGACTGAAAAAGTGGAAGAACTTGAAGCCCTAATGAACAATCTTCCCAGGTAAGAAAGTCAAAACTTTATGAATCCGAATTTGAAGAAAGTTGGAATTCAAATGATAATATAGGAAAATTTAACAACACTATCTTTTGTTTAAAATTATAACTGGCTCAAATTCAATTTTCTTAAATTATTATCTGGAACAGGAACAAAAAATATATTTTGTGCGCTATAAAACCATTTTAAACTTTTTCCCCCTTAAGGAGCATTGAGGGTTTTAAGTCACTATAAATACTGGTATATACCTAATTGCAATAATGTTGTCATAGAACAATGAAAAAAAGAGAACAGAACAAAGCCAAATAGGAATTCATTAGCCATGGAAATTACATTGTCAGATACATGTATGTATCAACTGAGTTGATAAGACAACAGTATTGCAATTAGATTATGTACAGCTAAGATGAAAATAAAGAACGTGATCTACAATTAAAACATGCATGATTTTAAAATATATATTAACAATTCTCTTAGAGTGATTTGAATTAACCCGTGAAATAGATACTAAACTATTACGCACTGTTACACACTAATTCCATTGTTTTCTTTTGTTCAGCTTTGACTGTTAGACACTAATTGTTAGATATTGTTTCACGTGTTAAGTAAAATCACTCAAACTTTTTTCTGTACTTTATATTTCGAAAAAACCTAGAAAATTAGATTATGTACAGCTAAGATGAAAATAAAGAAAGTGATCTACAATTAAAACATGATTTTAAAATATATATTAACAATTCTCTTAGAGTGATTTGAAATAACCCGTGAAATAGATACTAAACTATTACGCACTGTTACACACTAATTTCAATTGTTTTCTTTTGTTCAGCTTTGACTGTTAGACACTGATTGTTAGATATTGTTTCACGTGTTAAGTAAAATCACTCAAACTTTTTTCTGTACTTTATATTTCGAAAAAACCTTAAAAAATTAATGTGATTGTTCTTCAATATCACTACCTTCAGCTGCATGTATGCAGGCATGTATGGACCATAAAGAACTTTATAAGTAAGGCTGCAACAAACAGGATACAATAATTTTTAAAATGTGCCTTCAGAAACACCAATGTGCTATATCACCTCCAATTATTAATCTGCAGAAATGCATGGTTACAGATTTCATTTTTGCCCCTTCTGATATAAACAAATATCAGCTACAGTGGTTACTAATCACATGATCACCCATGTGAATTTTGGCGAATTCAATTAAAATTAAATTGATTGTACTAAATTTTGACTTAAAAACATTGGTCGGGAGCCAAATGATGAACAATATTCCCAGGTAAGAAAGTCAAAATTTTATGAATTCAAATTTGAAGAAAGCTGGAATTGAAATGAGAATAAAGCAAAATTCAGTGCATGTTTGTTCAAACACAACTCCATCTTTTCTTTAAAATTATAACCATAAGTCCATGAAGTATGATCATCTGGGGGAGTGTACTCCTGAGAATTAGGACTGTTTGTGGTGACATTGACTGACATTGACATCATCAGAGCCAGCTGGCTTGACCCTGATGATGAATTCGCTCAGATTGTCGAAACGCCAGTCAATGTCACCACAAACATTCCTTCTCGGGACTACACTCACCCGGACAATCATACTTCACTAACTTATGATATGACTCATGGGTCCAAACCTTTTACAAAATTACAACCAGCTTAAATTTTAATTTTCATCTAAGGCCCACCTTCACCCAAAAGGCCTTGCGCACCGCGGTTGCTGTTTATGAATTTCGTGGAACACGAAATTGTTTCTGAGCAGGTTTTCTTTGAAAATCCGTTTCCTTCAGAGTCATCTTGTTGAAAATCGTCCAAAAGCATGCAGGAATTTATTCTTCAATTATCGAGCTGTTGTTTCCAGGAATTATTTTTTGACTGTGCTGGCCAAACGTATTTTTTTTTCACTCCTACTTTGTCCAATATGTTGCTGCCAAAGATACCTCGCAGTTGAAGATGCTGTATGGTTATCCCGAAGGAAAATATTGTCAGTATTCGTCTCAGAGGAGCTTGTGTTATGAAGCAAAAAACAAAAACAAAAAACAGAGATTTAATGAATCTCTTGTAGTGATCTGATTGTATTGGATGTGGGACCTACGCAAGTAAGTTTGATTCGTACGATTCGATTTTATTCGCGGGATGTAAACAAAACAGCTCGCGACTGTGTAATAAATGAATGGTTTTGCAGAACTGTTTTCTTTTTCTTCCTCTGTGTCTATTGTCGTATGATTGAATTCAATAACAGTTTTCTTAGTTAGCCATAGGTTCAGATAGATTTGATAGAAGATTAGTACATAATGTGTATGGCTGGCTTTCAAACGTTACAATTGTAATGCAGGAGTCACCGGACAAGTGCTATTTTGCGAGCGATAATCAGTGAGTTGCTATCCAATTGTATACACTGTTTACATGTATTAGCCTTCAGACCAACCTCAATAATGACTTGGAAAGACCTTCAAAATCACTGTTACTTTATAAGACAATAAGATTGCAATTTGCAAACAAAAACAATTGAATGTCGAAGTAAATGTTAGTCACTTGCTGGCACTTAGAAATGCAAACATAAACTGAGTTCTCACTTTCTATTTCATTGAAACTTTCATGTGGCGAACTACACTTAATTCCAATGTTTTGCGGAGTAAATGCATTTCATGGAACCCAAAAGACTTGTAGATTGAGGTCGTTCATATAGACTGGTGTAGATCGCTAAGAGTTCGCTGTTTCGATTTGTTTTAAATATATGTGACGATTTTCTCGCTCGCAGAAATATTCTGGCAACCAATCAGATCGCCAGAACAATAAAGCCATTTGAAAACAATAACAAACGGTCGCAAGGCCATTTGGGTGAAGGTGGGCCTTAAAGTATAAGGACAGGTAAAATTGTTCATCATATTACCAACACAGCTTTCATGAATTGACATCCACCAATAGTCAAAGTTGGCTTTCTGAACTTGCACCTTGATGCATGAACGCAATTCCTAAATGACCACCACAGCCAATTAATGAATAAAATGAATGAATTTAAGTCAAACATGGTATCATCTATTTTCTCAAACGCTTCACATCTGCACAGAAGCAGGCCCTTAGATGTGGTCAACAACAACATAGTTTCCAACAGTCTATAAAACATTGTTACAAAAACACAATGATATCATTCACGTTTTCTTGCAATGTAAATTAGTTTTCATCGTATTAAAAAAGGCTAAAACATGGAGGTCAATAATAATATCTTTCAAACATGAATATTTCCACTAAAGAATTGTTGAACTCTTTACATTTAAATGCTACAGTTTTCAATGGCAATCCCCAGACTTTATATTGCTAACAATTATTGCAACTAAACAGTGTCAAAAGAACTGAACACGAAGATGCAGGCATACAGCTTTACAGCTAACCGTTTGTATTCACCTTAAGCTTCCTAGCTAGTAACATCTCCTTTGAATGACAAACTGGAAGGGAAGCCTTTAGGCTGAGAGTAAATTGAAGTTCCAAGCTTAAGCTTACCGGCAAAACGTCCATATTTCCTACGTTTGGCCTTTTGCGAATTCAACAAACCGCCAAAACAGTCGTTGATCCACTGTTGTTAATATGTTCACAACGTCGATTTCATTTGTTCACTTCGATCCAAAAATCCACATGCAAGGCTCCAAAACATTTCTTGGCACGTAATCCAATGCAAAAGATGCAATCGTCCACCTTTGTTTTAACTTGAGAGATGCTTTTTTGTCCTCAAACTACGAACAAATGCTAGCTAAATGAATCTTGCTTCCGTCGAGCAACCTCGTCCCCAGGGCCTTCTCCTCGTTCAAAATGGCGGTCGGAGAAACCCCTGGCCAAGGCTGCTGAAATACTCCATGAATCGTGGAGTATTTTGTCACGTGACACATCATAAAATGGCTTTTTTGGACGTTGTTTCCAGTGTCTGGCGGCCCTGTTTGTTTTCTGCAATCGGAAACCGTTGTTCAAACAAAACGAAGACATTTCATCGTGTTTGCGTGGCAAAATTCTAACGAAATTTTGGAGCCACTTCGGGAGCCTTGGCCAGGGGTTTCTCCGACCGCCATTTTGAACGAGGAGAAGGCCCTGGGGACGAGGTTGTACCGTCACTTTCAAAATGGTGCCTGCTCTCATGTTACAAAGATCACATGCCTCAATGTTGACAACTGCTGACCAGTGAATGCAGGCTCATTGATTTCGGGCTTCTGAATTGAAATATTAGAATTCACGCCATTTTAGACAGGAACTTAACCAAACTTTTGATTTCAGTGGATGAATTACCACAATATCTTTTGCTTTATTTCCAAAAAATGCGTTCATAATTAAATTTAGATCGAAGTTTATCATAGAAATGATACGCGAGCCCTTGCACTCCTCCTTTTAACCCTAACCCCCCAAAAATAAGATGTACCTCTTGTAGCAGAGTAAAAAATACAATAATAAAGTAATGACTCTGATAGGGAGTTATCTCAACTCCTCCAAAACGACTCCATCAAAGTCAATCCAGAATTACTCTCTAAAAGGAGTTAATAAGTCCACGAAAATAACTCCCAAAAGATAGTTATTTTAACCCTTGTTAGAGAGTTAAAATCACTCCACAATTACTCCCAAGGGGAGTTGAACTAACTCCTCCAAAATGACGCTGGAAAACAAGCTATTTTACCTCTCCTTGCAGAGTTAAACTGAAATTTAACTCCAAAAAAAGAGTTAAATTTAACTCCAGAGGAGTACAATTTAACTCCAGATAGGAGTTATAATAACTCCCACCAGCGTAACTCCAATTTAGGGGTTAACTTAACTCCCCTAAAGAATACAGTAACTCCTTTTCGGAGTTAAAATAACTCCTTTTGGAGTTAAAATAACTCCCCAAAAAATAACTCCACCTTAAGGAGTTAGTTTAACTCCACTACAGGAGTTAAAATAACTCTTTGAAAATTACTGTGCGGTGATATTTGACAACAGCACTTTTGTAGATAATGTAGGTATCGCAGCAGCCCTGAGCTTCTTAAACGGAAATGTTACCTTTAAAAACTGCACTTTCAAAGACAACAAAGGTTTGACTTTGGGAGGGCACGTGTATATGAAAACGGGTTACGGTAGGATTAGCGTTGTCAACAGCACCTACATCCACACACATTTGAATGACGGATTTTCTAATGCAAAGCAACACCTAATCTCAAGTAATGGATGTTTCTTACATTCTGAGAGCGCTGGCCTGATCATCATTACAAATTCCTCCTTTACGGCAAATGTCAGCAGGCCATTTATACCAATATTTGCAGCTACAAAAACTAGCTTCATAAAAGTCGATGCTACCTCCACCCTTCGATGCCCGTCTGGGAAGCGGGTCAAACTGGATAAAATGGAAAACACAGAAGGCTTTGAGTTCACTAAGGGGAGCAACACGTGTTGGATGAAAGTCAATTACGTCAAATGTTTCTGCGAAGAGTGCCCTGATAAGTTTTACGGTCTGCAGAGCAGACTGGCAACAGGTCTTGATATTAACAAGGGAACCGCATGCCTGAAATGTCCCTACGGAGCGTCGTGTGAAAATGGGAACGTAAAAGCCAAACAGAACTTCTGGGGTTTGAACATTTCAACAAATCCTCCAAGTCTGCAATTTTTTCCCTGTCCCTTGGAATACTGCAGCAGTCCAAGTCATCCCAGCCACTTCACTTACAATGGTTGTCAAGGTAACAGGTCAGGCGTGTTATGTGACGAATGTTCGGATGGATGTACGGAAGCTTTGTATTCGACGTCATGTAGAAAGAAAGGTAAATGCAACGATCACTGGTTCTGGTTGGCGACCGTTATCTACGCAGTTGTCTTTCCAGATTATTTCGTTTTCAAGCCTCCTATTTTCTCAAAGTTGTATAAAGAGACTCTGTGGTTTAAGAAAACAGAAGTAAACACCTGTGTACAGCCACTGCCATCCGAAGAAATGGACGAGCTAGATTCGGGATATCTAAAGATTGTCTTTTATTTTTACCAAGTAGCTGAGCTAGTGATAATAAAGTCCCCAGAGAAAGTTCTTCACATAGGCCCATTCATTCCACCAGTAATTACCCTTTTTAACTTCCAGGTAAAGTCATTAGACGGCGGCATTGGTTGTCCATTTCCTGTACTCAGTGCCGTTACCAAAAAACTATTTCTGTGTTTAAAGTTTCTGGCAACATTTCTTTCCATCGGAGTCATCTATGCCATACATCGAGCCACAAGTAAGACGGGGTACATCTCTTCACCCTCACTGAGATTATACCTTGCTGCTGCTTTGGAAAAACTGTTGCTTGGATACGAAAGGTTGGTGGATACCACCTTTAAGCTCATGCACTGCGTCCCTATATGGATGGATTGGCGTCTTTTTGTAGATGGTAACGTTCAGTGTTGGCAATGGTGGCAGTACCTGATGATCGCCTTCATAGGGTTGTTCATCATTCCTCTCATCTTGGTTCTCTTCTGGGGATCACTAATGCTCTGCAATAACAAATTGTCGGGCAAGGAATTCTTGACAGCTTGTGCATTCCCTTTACCTTGTCTTCTTGTATGGATCATTCGGCAGTGTAAGAAGACAAAACCCCAAGATATGCTCTTCACAAAAAATGGTCATGATGCCAAAGAAATCAAAAAGATTCTCCATAGTCCATTTCGTGAGCCCTCCAATGGTGACGATGGGGCACTGTACTGGGAAAGCGTACTGACTGGTAGAAGGTTGATACTGCTCACTATCCATACCTTCGCCACTGATTCCATGGTACAGTTTGTCTGCCTCAATTGCGCGTGCCTCTTGATTCTTGTCCATCATCTCGCACTGAGGCCATTTCGCGATCGCAAGGCCAACATTTTTGAAAGCCTACCGCTTGTGAGCCTGGTTGCTATTTGTACGTTCAGTTTGGCAGAGGCCACTTATTTCTCCGAGGGAACAGAGCCCACAGGACCCAGTCAAACCCTTTTCCACGCTCTGCAGTGGATCGAGATCGGTCTCTTCAACCTTGTTCCAGCTGCAGTGTTCATTCTTGTAATGTTTGCTGCATTATCCCAAGTGCTCCGTTTGATGTATCCTTGCATCAGGTTGCTTCCACGTGTACTTTATTCTTGTGCAACGCAGTGCAAATGCTTCGTTCGAGATCTATTTCCGGGTCGTTTATCGACGTCGCTGCAGCTCTTACTTCAGTGGGACTCCGAAGAACTGCTTTCCGCTGCATAAACTTACTTTAAAAGGGCATTTATAATCTAATTTTAATCTGTTAAAGGGAGAGCGTAGACGATACAGTGTTAACAAAAACTGTAAATGTTCCCATCAGCAGGCTGATAAAGCTCTCCTGGTGTAGGCCTGAATAGTCGCGAAACGAGCCAAAATGTTGTTTTTTCTTTTTAAGGTTTGAGCATATAAAACTCATTCGAAGTTAAGTTCAGTTAAATCTTTGTTAACTCTCAAAAATAGCATGTTTGCTTAATCAGTTGCTTGCCTATTGGAAGTTGCAATTTTGCAATCGTAATTAACCACATTTACTGCATTTATTTGTTGTTGTTTGGAATGTTAAGCTATGATATTTAACCACATACATTTTTATTCATTCAAGTACTATAAAGAAAACGCCATGCCAACGTACACGTTGTAGACAAAGGCTTTGCTTGATTATTAGTATAAACGTATCCATCTAGAGATCTGTACAAGCGAAACAATACCTTAGATTTTATTTAAAAAAATTGACTTTGATGATAACTTCCGCTAGGTTGTCAAAACGCCAGTCAATGTCACCACAAAATGTCCTCCTCAAGACTACACTCACCCAGAAATTTATGCTTCAACGACTTCTGATTTGACTCTTGGGTTCAAAGCTTTTAATGATAGTCAACCTCAGAAGAGAACGGGGAAAGCTCTTTTTCTAGCCGATCCGAAAAGACGCGTAATCTCAGTTGAAAAGTGGCGCCAATTTTTGGGGGAACCGGTGATGAATCGATCAGTGTTGACGTACGTAGGAACGTTGACTGGCTGGTTTGTTTTTTTTTCCCCCTAGAAATCTATGTGTCGAGCAGTAGTTGTAAGATGATGTACTTCTTCAACTCCTGGCGTCAACTATGACTTTTTGTCCTTCCAAATAGGGGTTGACACATTATGCCGGCATAATTTCGAGCATAATACTGTAGGTGGAGCATCGAGCATAATGCCGGCCTAACAGTACTATTTTGCCGGTATAATAGTAACATTTTGCAATATAACAGTCGTGTCTTGTTTTTGTAGCTAATATTGTCCGTTTATTGAGTTAAAAAATGTAAAGTGAATTCAATAAGCAGTGACCAGGGATATACGTACTGATTTTATCATTTGGTAATTACAAGATCTTGTGTAGAGGTTTTTCGCTATTCTAATTTGAATATTATCTGTTATTCCTGATGTCAGTAGCTTACTTTTACAATTTAATTAGTTATTTCTTACCTTTGTATCTGAAGTCATTAAGTCACGTTGTTGGGTCATGGACAGACGGTTTCAACATTATCCAACATTGTTAAATAGATCTTTGTTGTGAAGGAAGCTGAACGAGGTGGCCAAACGAATTCAACATCTCGTTTCAACATTGTTCACACTGTTGAAGTAATACATCAAACACAAGAAAGATTGTTTCTTCAGGATATGCAAACACGAAGCCGAGTTTTTTTAGCCAACTTTTTTTAGCCAACCTGGTGAAATACTCTTTGAAGTGTTTGATATTAATAGTTTCTCAAACTCTTCATATTTCTAGGAAAAATGTAAAGCAAAAGTTTGCAAAACCCGATCCCAAACCCGTCAGGGTTTGGATAGGGTTAGGTTTGGGTTTGGTTTCCTTTGTGTTCTCTTTATGAATTATTAATGAGTTTGAGAATTCAACTTGTTGAACGTGTTTGACCATCAGGTTAATGATATTGAACTTAATGATGATGATGTTAATGATGTTGAAGTTATGTTAGTTCCCTGCACATGCATTTATGCAGCTGCATAACATTTTTTCAGGTGCCAGCCTAACGAATTCAACATTGTTGTTCACACGTGACTACAAAAGAAAGATTGGCGTTGGATCGAAAGTTTGCTGACGGTCAAATTTCGTTCTACATCATCCAACGTCATTCAACCATGCAGGTGGTCAAATATGGTAACATGTTGAATTCAACAATGTTGAACCTTGATAGACAACAAATGTTGCGTCAGTTTGTCCGCCGCAAAATATTATGGCAAATCGGTGTAAGTTTTGCTACAATCCTCATGTATCTTAATTGTGATGACAAAATAAAGAGATTGCACGCAGCACTTGTAGTTACTTCCTGATAAGATAAAAGCTTTATCTTCAGTTAAGTGAGGGAGAGAATTAGAATAAAAATTTCAAATTAAAGTGTCTTCGATTTCGTTAAAAGAATGTTTACCTGTCAGTTTTGCTTCAGGAAAACGATTTTCTTTTACAAATTATTTTTACGTCTTTGAAAAGTGGAAAAAGCACTGAAACCTTGTTGAGTTCTCGGATGCTTCACCCTTGCTCGTCATGTGAAAAATTGATTACTTGAAGTAATACAATCCATTATTTCAGGGAGTACATTTTGGCTGCTTCATTTCGCTGTACTTAGCAATTCTGTGATTTAGTGATTTGCATGGTCAGCCCCCAGACTAGTACAAGACATAACAGAAATTGGTCTCAATCCACCAGAAATGACTGCGCCACTATCACTTTTTGCCCTGATGAGCACTGGTTTGTCAGTTGACAGTCTCGTCTCGATTTTCCCCTCCCATTAGTGGAGTGGAATTTCTATTGTCGGATTTGGCCTCCTGGTTGTCACAAATTAAACTCTGAGCTACCCCAGGGTCTCTGCACTAGCTACAAACTCATTGTCTGTTTGTTTCTTTCTTACAACTCTAATTATCCAGGCCTGTTATCCAGAAAGTGTTAATCAATTAATATGAATGGCCACACAGAATTCGATTTTAGTAACCACATATATCTTTGATTTCATCATCATCATCATCATCATCATTATCATCATCATCATCATCTTGTCTTTTTTTACATTTCTGAACAACATACAATTCGAGTACTTCTTCACGGCGGTTGGCTTTGCATGTCAGAGTAGCTTTGCCCTTATGCCTGATAATGTGGCCCCCATACGACGGTCATACATTGGACTGTTGTAAGGGGGAGGGGGGAGGGTTTGTGCAGTTTCTTGAACGTCTTCCAAGATATAACGTTTGCCGACGCCCCAATATCGAGTTTCATCTTCAATTTTCGGAGAAGTTTCCTTGTGGTGATAACTACTCAGAAAGCTTGAAATCTTGCTTCATTTTAGTTTTTTCCTACTATTTGACACCATGTAACATACAGCACGTGTGATTCAGGGAAGGCACATTTTTATTACTCGTGAACCAGACCTGGCGCAGTTACTAATGTAATCCAGCCAGGTTACATCATCTGTGAGAAAGATAACTCCGAGGAAAAAGGAAAATGTTATTAAGTCCTGTGAACATGAAATAGAATGAAAATTTATGAAGTCAACATGTATCGAATATTTTGTTACCTTACGGAACGCAGTTGGTCAGTTCGATGCAATGTTATTCTCATTAAGAGTAGATGTGTCTGTATTCTTAATTTGCACAGTGATACTCTACAAAAAAATTACTTTTTGAACCGATAACTTGGTGTTCTTCTTGGAGTTCCCCCTTCTGTAAGCATTCCTTTCCCCTTGAAAGGCCCTTATTGCGCCTAACCAGGCCTGCCTCTCTCTACCGACTCGTTAATTAGCAGAAAAAAACTTTCACTTTTAATTTGTAGGTCTTCCTTTGTCACTATACTGTTACCCTTAAGAACTGCTTTAAAATTCTTAATGTCAGCAGCAAATTAATGTCTCCTTCATTTTTCCTTCCTTGCGTTGCATAGACCTTTGTACAGGTAAAACAAAATGATGAGTTTCGGGAGTTTTAGTCCAGCTGACACTCAGCAACTCTGCTTTGAAGTTAGGGATGTAAGGATAAAGTAACGTACGGGCCGGTGACAACAACAACAACAACAACAACTTTACCCACTCGTAGTGACACACACCGCCATACCTTAACTCCAGTTTGTGTGTCCTGAAGCAACTAAGGGTGTTACTACTTCCTCCAACTTCGCAACGCATTTATGCACCTCGGCAGGGATATGCAACATGGAGTAAAGTTACTTGTCTAAGGGCCTCTTCATACGAGATTGGCTCGGTTTCCAAGATCTCGCGTCACCACTTTTTCCTTTGTAAAAATTTCGATATGTTCATTTAAGAAAGTCATGTTGGCCCGGTTACCGAGATCTCGGTAAATGGGCTGCAAATTTTCCCTTATGAACAGGTCAACCCGGATACCGATATGAAAAAAATTCAAATACGCATTCGTTTCTGTCGAGGGACAGCGAAGATAGAATCATTCCGGCCTTTTCTAAACTGACTTTTTTTTGGAAACAAGAAATTCTGAAGAATTTAGAGGCGTCGGATGGTGTGCCCCCCCCCCCCCCCCAAATGTGACCTTAGAGTTTCTGTTTGATTTCCACGGGATCGTCTGTGCAAATATCGGTCGACCTCCCCCCCTCCCCTTTTTCTAAGGAAAAAAGGTTTCTTTAAAGCAACAGCGACAATCTCCTATTGTTGAAACCGCATACACTCTTTTTTTTTATAAGAATGTTGTTTTCCAGCGTTTTGTGGGAAGTTGAATGGTTTAAGTGCATGTGGGCGATGGAACTACGCTATTTTCTTGTACCTTTTACGAAGAGGAGTTAAGCATGAGAATTCAAAGGCTTAATTCTGGCAACCACCGTAAGGTATGAATTTTTACATGTTTCATTTTAACGTTATGTATTTTTACATTTCCCAGAAAACAGGTCTTACTATATCTACATGTATTACCTGGTAGATATTCCAGGTTATCTTTATCTTAGGTCTTCTTGATGACCTTAGCCCAAATTAACAAGACCACATAGTAAAACTATTATATTAATTTGGGTATAAGAAGTTCTCCACTCTTACTACATCAACTATAGTTTCTGATCTGCATCAGAAATAGAAATAATCAGTTCCAATTCATCGAAATAAGCACATGATGGCCACAAGTAGCCTGAATGGATTACGAGCTTGTGTATTTCAGCTCCTAAAGCTAGTTCCTTTTTCCTTTTGAATCAGATCTATTTGGGACAAAGAATAAGCTACGAATAGCGGCAGTCCGTTGGACCTGCCGCCTTTCAAAGCCTTAAAAAGTTCTAGAGTCGAAAGAAAAGGTCGTTTAGGGTAGGAAAGAAAACTGTAATGGCTGAGTTACAGGATAGAAACCTCCGTAATAATTTTATGATTACAAATTAGACATTTCTATTTGATGATGCCTTTGCGCCCTCTAGGTAAAAGCACATTCAAATAGAAAATAGTGTTACATACGAATTCAATGTGTTGATCTCTTGTATCCATTGTAAATTTTGTTACTTTGCAACACCTCATAATTACTGAAGTCATCATAATTTTAATATTTGAGGTGTTTTTTTAATGAGCATTTTTTCTTTTGTCCTGAAATGAAATATGTTTATCCATCCTGTTATCTTCCGCTCTTACAGTTTGTAACCTAAATTTCATTACTTCTGACGATTCTTCAACAAGCCCTTAGCTTTAGAAGTGTGCACTATAGATCTTGCAACCTTAGTTCTCTCCAATCAATGTCTTCGTAGGCTTGATTGGTAAAACCAGTTGACAAACTTTCTTGACCTGCCATCCTAGCTTTCCTTCTGCGAGAAAAGTAAATAGAAACTAGGTTAAAGCAAAGAAAGTCAGTCGAGTTCCAATTAAATTCCAGAAATTAAGCAAACATTGAGGCTACCATTTTAACATTCTGTCTAAAGCTGAAGAAGGTATTGTTACTAATACAGTTTGGTCGGCAAACCGAAGCTCTTCTCTCCAAACCCTGCTCTGTATCTAAGTTCCTTCCGGCTTTTATTCAGCATTAATCAATAACCAGAGGGAAGAGTACTCAATGATGCATTGTAATGTTTTGTCCGGCACCAAGGGTATGCAATTTGAGCCATTTTGTTCTGAAATGAGTTATAGAAATTGGCCATTTTGGCCTAATATAAGGTGTGGTTTGTATGTAAGTAGGAAACAGGGCACTGAGTCTCTTCGCTTTACCTTGAATAAGGGGAATTTCAACAGGCAACGTCTACTGCCCCTGGTGATGAATAACGAATGAAAAAGAGGTTCAACTTACAGACAGTATTTCCTGACACAGAAGAACAATAACACAAGCAAAATAACAAAGACTGTTCCTCCTACGGCAACTGAAAGAGATTGGAGATTCCTGATGTTTTATTGTCAGTCTTGTGTAGGTCTAAAAGAGAAAAAAATGTTAACGAGCAATCAACAGGTTGCATTGCTATGAAGGATACTCTGAATGACCCCTGCACGGGTGAGATCTCGTGGTGATTGCACAGGAGGCAAAGGGTCAGAATAGTATTCAAAATACTACTATTTGTATGGAACTTGATCGCTAGTTGAGTCAGGAGACGAAAACCGCACGATAAAGCGCACTAGAGGGTATGATGTAAATTAGAATCACCATATGTATGTACAACAGCTGAAAAAAAACAGTTACCAACGTCAAACGGTTTAACATTAAATTCAGTTAGCTTCTATTGCAACCACGAGATAAAAATGAATGAATAAATGCAATGCATGAATAACTAAACAAATAAATAAAACGAGATAGTAAACAAAGCAAAATTTCCGTTGTTATAGTTATTGACCTTGACAATCCTGCTTTCTTTTTGAGGCTTGTTGGCCAGTCGTTGAAGTCCTGGATGGACATGAATTACAAGAGGTCTGAGCTTCTTGATCTTGGTATTGGTCCAATGCGCATGCTTGACAATTGGTGCCGTTGAAGAAGTAGCCAACAGGGCAGTTGACTAGTTTGTAAAAAAAAGATAATAGAAAGTGACAGTTCAGGTCTTTGCTCTAACCATTGCTTTCACCATAGTCTGTCCATATGTGCGCAGTTTGCCTTTTCTTTCAAGGATACTTAGCCCTTTCCCGCCCACCTCTTTTACTAAAAAAACGCATTTTTTTACCGTTAAAGCGGATTTTAAGTGCTGTATTGCCAAATGCCAGTAAACTTTGCTACAAAAGCGTTTTCTTACACTTTAGCTAGATTTTGAGTCAGCTTCTGTTGTAAATTTTACAATATTTTGCTTTCATGCATGCGCATAGGCCAAAATTTGGACTTTTTTGGGTTTTTTTTGCGGATTCATTTCCAATTTTTTTCTCGCTTCTTTTGCTTTCCTTTTTCTCTCCCTTTCTTTTCTCTTTATCTTCTACCCTTTATCCCCTTTCTATCCACTGGAAAAGTTTTGGCCTCAGCCCTTCTAAAAACCTGGAAATCGAACATTGATCAACTAGGTGACTTGGCCTATTTTACCACCATCTTTGCACCCAAAATTGGACACGTTTTTCTGGTATAGCTCTGCCAGAATTTAGTTGATATTCAAAATGGACATACGTATAGATGGATTTGTCCTTGCTGTGTTAGCTGCTTATCAAAACAATCTGGTGACGTCAAAAATGGTGACGTCACAAGTGGTTCAATGTCTCCGGGTCGAAAACGTCCCAAAAATAAGACTCTTGGGGTTAGTTAAGGGAAAGCAAACCCCGCCACGCTTCTGGAAGAGCGCCCTAGTGATTTTCTCGCGCGCTTGTGTGTTTTCTCCTTTTGCAATCGACAATTTAATGAAATATTAATAGAAAATTGACTCCCTGGGAGAGTAAATGATTTTATGCAACCTTCGGCGCTGGTGGGAGTAAGTGTTTTGATCATTGTATTTATAATAAGTGAATGCAGGCCAGGTGACAGGCCTCTTTCTTCAGCATCGGTGCGGGCAAATCCCCCCCCCTTTTTTTTCCCCTCCCAATTTATTTATTTTTTGAGTCGTTTGACTTTGTCCATGACATTCGGGTCTGCCCTCACCTTTGCTGGAAATAGATAGGTAATTTTACATTTCTATATACGTAATTTTATATGATAGTTTCAGAACGGCCACGCAAGTGGCTAAAACATGGCAATTTTCTGGTGTTTTTTGGTTGTCTTCTAACTTCTTTCCAGCAAACAGAGCTCAGCCTTGGCAATGCACATAAACACAAATTTTTGCAACTCCGATTTGTTGGTGCACAAAGGGGCATAAATGACAGTTATACCATTTGCCCTTTTTGAAAAGAGGAAACAAATATAAATAGCGCCTCGTTAGAGTTATTTATCCCCTTAGCGCACACACGGAATAATTGCTAAATTATCAGTGACAACACTTGATTTAAATTATCATTAACAACACTTTTCAACAAGAGAAGCAAGAATCCAGGTTGATTCAAAGTAAACTAATGTATCTTTATTCTCCTCACCGCACATGGCCCCACTTTGAACTTGTCCCTCACCACAAAGGACCCGAATAAGGCGAATCTCAGGAGGCCTTGATGGGTTCGTCACTATGACAACACTACTGATATTCAAGGTCAAGCCCGCTTTGTCCAAGGCTGCTAGAACGTCATTAGATATTTGTAGAGAAGTCTGGTTGAGATCAAGTGATGTGTTATTGTACTTTATAAGAGGAACTTTTATTGTGAAGCTAACGGTCAAAGGAATTGTGCTTTGTTTGGTATCAGACACATCTCTCCTACGGCGAGCTGTTTCTCCGCATTCGACTCTGACGTTCTCAATCCTACAGTCTGGGTTTCCATAACAAGCTCCTGCCTGGCCAAGAGAGGTGCTCATTAAAAGGTCGATGAGGTTTCCGGCAATCTCTTCGTTCATATCTTCTCCGCCGCACTGGTCAGTGAGGTAGTGGTACTGTCCGTTTAACAAAAGACCTTTTGGTACGTGAATTCCTGTAAAGAAAGTTAAACGGTTTTAGAACTGCTGAAAGCCCAAAATAACATGGAAATGATAATTATAATCAAAACTCGAACCAAAAATTGTTCGTATTTGGCTATAATTGCCATTACAATAATTCATCCAAACATCTAACATCAATTTTTACAAAGCTATTAAGAACAAATGAGGGCTGCCTTATATACTAAAAAGTTTTTGTTGCTGTCGATAAAAGGGCTGCCTATCCTTTAGTTTTGTCTGTTTTTTTTTTTGGAAATTACTTAGATTTAAATCTGCTGCTTCCATTGTTGTGAATAATTCATTAACAACAATCCTGTGTATTGGCATGTTCTTGTGGTGTTGCACACTGCTGAAACAGCAAACGCAAGGCCGTTACAGTTATTCGCTACTTATTCAAGTGTCTTTTCTTTCATTCATTGAGCTTAAAAATATTTTATGATGAGATTTATTCAAAATGTTTTGTTTTCTTACTCGAGCAGTCAGGAAAAGCAGGTCTTTTAGGCACCTTCACATTCATCCATTTCCCCTTCGCGTTACAGTGATAGATAGGCTGTGGAGGGTTGGCAAATCCAGATCCCTTATTACAATGCACGGTGCAGGTCATTCCACCAGCCAGCCATGTCTCGCACGCTTTGGCTCCATTCTTCGGTGCTGGTAAATCCACACACGGAGTATCTTTAAGAGACAAAAATTGGCTAAATAATAAAACTTACCGAAATTTTCCATTACATCTTAAAACAACATGGATGATCATCTTCTAAACTAGTACGATGCCCACACATGTTCTTCGTATTAAAAGCAAGCATACAAAGAAACTACCATGTAACGTTAGATTTCTAGATATCGGATATCGTTCTATTCTAGACCATCTTCATGTTGAGATATTTTATCTACAAACTAAAACATGAGAACGGCATTTTACAGCGCAATAAAAAAATCACAACACTAAAAGGTTTCAGTGAGCTAGATGAACAGATCCATGAAAAGATTCATGAACAGATTCATGTATACATGTATATATACATGCATACAAGTGGGAACAACCTTGTACAACACATAACAAAGCTACAAACAACACTGTTCTTGAAATGCGGCAACAAGAACAAAATTTTGAAATATCCAGCCACAATATACTGAACTTATTCTTGAGTAACGACAAAGACAATCAATGAAAAAAAAATCAGTGTCGATGTTCTGGTAACTGTTTTAGTCATCAGACTAAAGGCGCAATTTAAACGACTTTAGTCGCGGGGTTGGGGTAATACATATCGAGGGAGAGAGCGTATTTACTGATTTAGGCGTAAAAAGGTAAGCGGTTTATTACAAGGGGGGCTCATTTGAGGGAGGCCAGGGGTTAAATAGAGGAAATGCAGGATGTCCCTGAAAGATATGCGAGTGGTTTGGAACATCGTGCAAACAATTTTCCTTTAAATGTTACAGTATATATCCCCTAATTGAAACAACGTTGACGAGTAAAAAGCAAAAGCGATGAATGAAACGACCCGATGGTTTTCTGGAAAGCATGAAGACTTGCTTCAATTCCCAGATTCCTTGTACGTTAACATAACAAACCTAAATCTACTCTTGGATACGCAGCAATGAGTTTGTGCGTGCCACCTTCCCAGAACTCAACAGTGTCGCATCATCCGTGTTTTGTCCCTCTTACGCGACAACGTTTTTCAAATAGGTGTATATACCTAACTGAAAAAACGTTGTCATGTAAAAAGCACATACTATGAACGGTACCACCCAATGGTTTTCTGGGAAGTGGGAAAACGTGCTTCTATTCTCCAGCACTGGGTAGGGGGGGGGGGGGATATTAGCACAGGATACCAAAATCCAATCAAAAACATTTTTAGGATTGAAAATATCGTGGATATCAATATGGAACTGAGTAGGAAGGTAGTTAGTGCTGCCGTCCCAGAATTCCCTTGTGTCGCATCGTTCATGGTTTATACCGACAACGTTTTACCAATCATATGCATAACAAAGTGACACAATGTATACACACCAGCTATTGTTATAAGAAACCTGCAATACTCCGTATTTCCCGCCTTATCTGATGCAGTGTAAGTAATGTTGTATTCTCCCCAGGTGACTTCACTTCCTTTCTTCAGGTTTGTTGTAAATAGGTTCACGCCCACATTATCCGTCACGGTAACTACAGGTAACATTAGCTCACGCCATCTTTGAGGTGAAATAATCTTGATGCCACCAGGACAAGGGACAATCTTAGGCTTTTCAAGATCTGTCGAAAGAAAATTGAATCTTAGGCACTTGTAAGCGTACTATCGCGGTGACATCTTAGCCAGGCTCTTGCAGCCGGGTAAACCAGGAAGCAAGGTTGACCTAACTGGAATATACTGCGTCGAAACTACGCCAAACTACAGTCCAGCGATTTCTTTGTGCTAACGAATAAAACCCTGAAAGCATTCTACTTCGAAAATTGATCGAAATAAGCCAAAACGTTTATTTGTAGAGGTGTTTATTATAGGTTTAGATAGATTTACCTTTAACATGAACAGAAAATACACAGCTGCTGCTAAGCCCAGCAGAGTCTGTGACGTCATATCTAATGTTGGTTCGACCAACATTCGGCTGTTGCGGAGGAAGCAGACCGCTGAGGTTCAAGGGATCGTTAGAATTGTCCGTGGGGACTGGAGCCTGCCACGTGACTGTTGCATATGAGTGACCAATGTCTGTAGAAACATCCATGTCAGGTGGGCATTGAATGCCTGGAGACTTGATATCTGATGAAGATGAATTGAAGGTCGAAAGTGTCAATGACAGCTACGATATTTTTTTAAAAAACTACTATTAAGTTAGTCAAAGTTATCTCAGCTTTTAAACAAGATATTAAGGTACTAAATTCGTAAAAAAAAAACCTTGTCACTGTTGAACTATGACCATCATGGTTACAAAAACACGAAAAATATTATTCACTTCGTCAGCAACATCATGTTCATGTTGAGAGAAATCTTTTCATTTTCTGATGTATATTCCATACCTTTACAGAACACCTTGCTAACGTTTGAACTTCAGGAACCAGTTTTTAGGCAAGATACTCTTGGCGGACCTTCCAGTTGGTAGCTTGAACCATTGCACATGAAGAAACAATCTGTTCTATAATTTACACCAAACGGTATCTTACATGAGGCTGGATAAACCGTCCCACGAGAAGGTGCTTTGATGGGTGGACACTTAACAACTTAAAAGAACGTAAAAAAGGTAAGATGAAAATCAGCTAGGAAACGTCTTCCTTTGGAGAAGTTTGTCGAACAACCTCATCTGAAAAACGAAAACGCCTACCAAAACACCTTTACTAAGGGGAGAAGAAGATGTAGCAACAGCACAGGGGAAGACTGCAGAGCGAGAGAGAGAGAGAGAGAGAGAGAGAGAGAGAGAGAGAGAGAGCCAGAGGAAAGGGCACTTTTGTAACATGAATGGGGCACTTTTGTAACCGTATAGGGCACTTTTGTAACCGCATAGGGCACTTTTGTACCTTTAGGGCACTTTTGTAACACTTCCTAGGGCACTTTTGTAACCGCATAGGGCACTTTTGTACCTTAAGGGCACTTTTGTAACACTTTCTAGGGCACTTTTGTAACTTCCATCGGGCACTTTTGCAAAGCGGGGAACGTTTGTAACACAAGGGCACGTTTGTAACACACACACTTTTGTAACACGTAGCGACTGCAGTTCAAGGGAACTAATCAGCAGTTATAGTGACAACGCGCACCCTCCATAGGCTTCGAGCCGTGTGTTCGCGTGTTATTAATTCAGGGCTCGAGACTAACGGTAGCCAACTAGTCAGAGACTAGCAGAAATTCCGTTTTGGCTAGTAAGTTTTGCGCTTTTACTAGCCATTTTGGCTAGTGAAAATTTCAAAGCACCAAACTAAATATTGCTTCTGATGATTGGATCCCAAAAGCAAATTGAGTGAGCAGAATTTTAAAACTTATTCTGTAGAGGGATATCGTAATGTTCGTATGATACTTGTTTGTCCTCTCAACGTTTTCCCTTCTACTGAATTGTCGTCTCAGGTGGTGACGTTTTCTCCGTCATTTCTACGTTCGAACGAAACTAGCCGTCTTCAGAACGTTTCACCATACCTTTCCTTGAAAGGTCCAGTAGTGCGTTCGTATGATATTTGTCTACATAAAGGTTTACACAATTCTTTAGTCTTCTGTTATCGACTTTTTTTTATATTAATTGCTACGTTCGTACAATAGTTCCTCTTCCCAGCATTTCTCTCTACGTAACGTCTTCTCAACGTTTCTCCGTACGTAAGTAGGTTCGTCGATTTATTAGTCTAGCCTTCTCAACGTTTCTTTGTACGGTAGCACGCTTGCACGATATTGTTCTGCTCTCCCTAATGTTTTCAGTGTGTTGGTACATTCGTACGATGAGTCGACACTGCTTAGCGTTTCTCTGTACGTTCGTATGTTCATACGGCATTAGTCTTGTTTTCTCAACGTTTATCCCTACGTTAGTGCGATTTCAGTTGTCTCGTTGACATTTCTTCGTAATTTATTGTCCCACTGTATTAGTTCGGTGTGTCCGTTCGGCGTTCTTCCTTATGTCACACACGTTCTTAGTGTGCAGAATTACAGTAGTTTTGCCTGATAACGTTTCTCCATAAGTTAGTGGTTGCGTATTTTATTAGTCTCCGTATCTTGGTACGTTGGCAGCGTTTCTCCCTACTGTAGTGCATTTCCCACCAGCGTGTTTGATGAATTCTCAACGTTTCTCTGTGCCTTTGTCTTCCCAAAGTTTCTCCGTACGATGACATGCTCATTTAAGGTTGACTGTTCGAGTTATTTGTCATGATCTGACCGAAACAGAAAAGAGAGGCATAAACTACATCGCGCCTGGGAATTTGCCCTGAAGGCACATAGTACTTTGTATTCCGCGTGTGAGGATCTTTAACCGTTGGAAAGAACAGTCAACATTCAAGTTCTTCACTCTTGGGATTACATAGAGGCATGTTTACAGTCCTTAACTCGGCTAAAAATTAGACATACTGAACACAGTATGAGATTATGCAAAAAACGTCTGGCTAGTGAAAATTTATTTTGGCTAGTGAAATCAAACCTCTCATTAGCCACTTGGCTACTAAGCTGAAAAGTTAGTCTCGAGCAATGTTAATTGAGATCTTTTGGTCGTCATTCGCTAAAAGGGAAGGTATTTTATCGATATTTTGTTGACTTTAGAGGTGTGCATTATTGCTTTCGGTGAAACACAACTAGAGAAGAAAGTACAGAAGAAACTTTGCGATTTAGTGCAATAGATATTTTGACGGTTTCCGACGCCATCAGCCAAGTTTCCTTGTTTATTTGGAACTCCAAAACGGAGAAGAGTTCATAGTCACAGTAGTTTAATTTTATTAATACCAGACAGTTCACATGGGAACCAAAAAAGTTTTGTGTTTGGAAACCGTTAATATTTTTACTTATAGTGTTATAAATGTTGACGTCAGACACGCCAATATCAACCTAAACCTTGGTTTCAAAGTGGTAACCTGTGAAGTTTCTAGACAATGGGTTTCCAAAAAGAAATAAGAAAGTTAAAAAAAATACTCACACAAAACAGGGTTAAACTGCAAAGAATTTCTTATGGACAAGTCTTGGGGTGAATTTTGAGTTGGTAAAGTACTTGTTTCATGCCTTTATTTTAAATTATCTCAGAGTTAATTGCAAATAGGAGAAATCACATTAGCACTCTTGACGTACCGCTTCTGGCAGCCTCCAGGAAATAGAAGGAGATTTTCCCAGATAGGTCACGTACCAACACGTGGCTGTTATGTACGCTGCATAAAGGTAATCGCACACAATGTTTGGCTCGAACAAATGATGCTTCACTGAATCAATCGGGCTTCGACGAGGTACAAATAAATCTTGAATCGTTGACTATGATATAGAAACTTGTAAATTGGTGGTGACGCACTTTCTCTTTTCTCGTGTAAATCTCAACTCTCGATCAGTAACTCGACAACAACGCGGCAGCAATTCGATAACAACTAACTAAAGCCTTGAAAAAACTATCCTTTTGTCGAAATCTAAAAGTAACATGACGTCATATGCCTAATATGTTCGTGCGAAAACTACTCTTGAGACTAAAATCGGCAAGAACGTCATGCTAGCCCGCGTAAAAGGCACTAATATGAAGGTAAGTGAGTACAAACGAAGGGAAGTGAGTACAAATGAAGGAAAGTCAGTACAACTGAAGGAAAATGAGTACAAGTGAAGGAAAGTGTGTGTTAGTGGAGGTAGGCGCGTTAATCAGTTGGTGTATATATTCATGTAGGATTGTAATGTTATTAGTGCCTTATATGTGGGCTAGCATGACGTTCTGGCCCTAAAATCACTAAGATCACGTTCGTGACAGTGGCCTATTGCTGCTAAATAGATATGACTATCGCTGCTAATTACACTCTAAGGTTGTGTTGTGTTATGTTAAGTGCTATGAAAGTAAGACTGGAAGAAAGTGACAGGGGAAGTCTTACTTTTATAGTACTTAACATGACACAACAGCACCTTAGAGTGTAATTAGCAGCGATAGTCATATCTACTTAGCAGCAATAGGCTTAAAAGGCTCAGGCCTTAATTCACCTTCATTTAATAGGACATTTCGAGGTATCATGTGTAGAAACAATGAAAGTTGTAGGCTACGTTGTTCTTGAGTTAGAATTCTTTCTTACCACCCCCCTTTCCCCGATTAAAAATGGTAATGACTCTCTTTAACTTGAAAATGTTTTGCTGAATGAGGAGCATAAAATGTATCAGTGCTTCAAGTTTGTTTAAAATTGTCTTACTTGGACAAGAAGATGTTAAAGCTAGGATTCACCCAAAATTGTTGATATTAATCCTGGATAAAATCTAATGGGCGCCTCTCGAAAGACTTAATGGTAGAGCATTCAAATTGTAGAAGTGCCTTGAAGATTTGAAAGATTCAACTTGAAGTTGAGACACTAAATAAAAACACCAAAACCTTTCAATAACGTGCCTGACTTTAGGCCTCTCGTTTTGTTTCTAATCAGACGTCTTTTTATTTGGATTAGACCTTTAACAAGGTAAGCTAACGATATCATTGAAACTTGATTTAAGGAGGCTAAGTCTTCACTGAATGCCGCGTCTGCCTAGAAGCTTGTCTTCATCTTTCAAGCATTTTCGTCGGCAGAAAGGGCTACCTAACGTGAAAAATACGTATGACACATAGGAAGAATGGACCTATTCAAGATGCAGACTAAAACAACGAGTAAAACGTTTTGTCCTGCTTGGATCTCGCGAGAGAAAGCATCTATTAACACAGGTTTTGACGTTCTTAACATCGTGAGTTCTTCTTATCTGGGACGGGTGACGCGCAAGCGCACTTTTTGGTAGCGCGCGCTTTCTGGCGGTAGTATGTACAAAAGAACTTTAAAACAGTGAACTAAAGTTGTCTTCTCTCTTTCAATAGATTGCCTAAGAGCATGGACCTCGATTAAAATTTACAACTTAGCCCTGTGTTACAGTTTGTGTGATTTGCTTTTTTTACGAATGTGAAATGGCACTTATGTTGATTTTGCAAGCTAAGTTGACCGGGGAGTTGTTTCAGTTGAGGGTGGCACTGAATGAATCTGCATGCATGGATCTCAATTCACCAGTACCTACGTTAGGTGTCAAGTAAATACAACAGTAACTGTATTTAGTTGACACCAAATATAGGAACTGGCAAATGGGTGGCGAAGAGAAGTGAGATTACCGAAACATATCCTGTTGAAAGTTTTACTGTTTACCATCAAAAACGTATTTTCGCAATTAAATAACGATGAATAATGCCAATCGGGTTGCTATCGTTTCCAGGTGTGATCAGCAACTACTGCACCATTTCACAGTAAAAGCATCTGCCCTCAGTTGTTATATTTGAAGAGATAGGACGCAAACAACATCCATAATAATGAGGACAGTAACAAACTGTTGACAAGCCGAAGTCTCAAAATGTTCCAGGCCAAATAAGGGGACATCCGCCATGAAACAATGCCCCCCCCCCCAAAGAACAAACAAACAAACAAACAAACCAACAAACAAAAACAAAAAAAGGGAGAAGACAAAAAAAACAGGAGGACCTTTCCTTAAAAAACTCCCTTATTATCTCAAATTATCTGCTTCAGGAGTGAAACGAAAACAAAAGTTAGATTTTTTTGACCGCGCCCACTAAAGCTCCATCCATCTCCATCTTAAATCATGCTTCTTAGTTGCTCGACTACCATACAAGGTGCAGCACGCAAGAGAATGGTAAGAACAAATAGCGCCGTTACCGAACCGAATAGTATTTAAAAGAAAAAAAGGCAGTTATAAGAAATCGACAAAGGATCAATTTTTCATGAGTCGATTACTTTACCCCTAATGGGTACACTTACGCACCCTAAGGCCCAGATCTATCTTTTTATTAACGAAACGGATCATGAAGTTTCGAAAGAAAGCAAGAAAATATCAAAGTATCTTGTTTTTAGACATTTTGTCTCATCAACGTGGTGAAACTCCAACCAATTTTAACAAGACCTGAACTTTATTCCCACCCGTGCATCGCAAAAAGTGTGCTATTAACGTAATAACCTTTTGCTGTCTGCAACTTTCTCCCCTTTAAAAGTTTCCAGCTTATTTCTGGGTCACTGTTGTTTCAAAGTATATTGTTTCATTGCATTGCATTAAAGTTTGTGAACGTTCGAGATACTGTAGTAAAATACTATTCGCAATGTCAGACAAATAGGGCACTTTTGTAACTTTGCTTCATTTTTAGGCATGTGTACTCATTTGGCTCTGAAACCAAAAAGGTTCAGCCAATTCCGTCTTTTTTCCTTGGACAAGCTGCTTAATGATGAGCGTAACGCATGTTAGAATTTCAGCCAAAAAGGTTGAAACAAAACGGAAAAATAACTTTTCGAACTTTCTGTGAAACTTTTGGGCTTTTTTCGATTTTTGTTCCTTACATCGACATGAAAAGAGTATTACAAACATCGTGATTTTTTCTTTGACAAAATAACTCGAAATTAAAACACTGGGGTAGGCGAGAGAATGCTATGGCGTCGGAAGAGTTGGGTAATAGCTACAATCACACACAGAAAACAAATTATACCCTTCTTATTAGGGGCTTACCCTTCAGTAGGGCACTTTTGTAACATTTTTGCAGGTAAATGAGGCTTCTAACCCGTAAGTTTTGAGCTGAAAGCTCGAGACTTTGACAGATAGAGGAGAAGCCAGTTAGGCTTTCCCACAAGCATTGTCAGCAGTTACCACTTTAAACCAGCCTAGCTATCGCAAAACGAGAATAGGTTACAAAAGTGCCTGACGATTCCTCTGGAGTGAGAGAGAGAGAGAGAGAGTGAGAGAGAGAGAGAGAGAGAGAGAGAGAGAGAGAGAGAGAGAGAGAGAGAGAGAGAGAGAGAAGGGAAGTAGAATTTCAAAAACATTAATGAATTTTGGAAGCAGACGAAAACCGCTTTCCGCTTGCTTATTGATTTTCTTTTCATATTGTTTGTTATTTTATAAAATAATTCTTCACTGAGAATAACTTGATAGCTGCAGTCATTTTCTTACTCCTTAATTTTTCTTTGAAATTAATATATAGATTTAGCCAAGCCTAAAAGCGGAACTCTATATCTACCTGGTTACCATCGGCCGCCGATAAATTCTTCAGAATTCTTGTTTACTGTTATTAACCTAGGTACTTGACCTCGTTAATTACTGTATAGTTTTATTAAGCGTATCATTTTAGTTTTATTAAGCGTATCATTCTGTTTCGTGATTCAAGCAAATCTAGTTACCTATTTGTGCTTTCACTTTAAGTTCCCTAGGCAAATTCATTCAATCGTTTATCGCCATTTTTCGTTTGTTTTGATTCTGTTATTTTACTTGTCGCTTTGTATTTTGTAATTCACAGGAGACGCGTGTTCGCTTCGAAACTACTAGATTATTGCACAGTGTCGCACACATTTGACACATTTTGTCGCAAATTCAATCTGTTTATTGTGAATAACTTTGATTCTCGTTACAACTGTCAATTGGAAAGCTATGTTCTTCTAATTCTGTTTGGTAAACGGATACGCTTCATTCGTTTCAAAATACAAAGGTCATGCTTTAGGTCAGAATTATTGGTTCGCAAATTAGTACTTTTCTGCTCGACTTATAAGCTTGGTTTTGCCCTAACCTTACATCCTTGAATGTAGAATCCTGTTTTTCATCATGTTATGGCCGTTGGATACCATTTTACTGTAAAATTATCCACTGTTTTCAAGAGTTATTTTACCGCTACACGAGTCGCTTGTGCAACACGCGTCAAAAGACTTACGCGATTCCTCGCACGCCATTGGCTAGAAGCTGGGCGAAAATTTCCTCATGTAAGAATGTCATGAAATGTGACGGTCGTACGGCGCGCGCGCCTGCGAGCCATTCCGCTTGCCATGACCATAAAAAAAACTAGCGTGCCTCTTAGTATGAGTATGGGGCTCCACTCTTGCGGCCTTCGGCCGCAAAGGAGTTCCGCTATAAATTTTATTTTATTCCTCGACTGTTACTTTAAAAGATCGTCACATTGACATCTGATCCCTTGATAAATACGTATGATATCCTTTATCAAAAGATCGGTACACATTCATGACATGACTTTTAATGGTGGCGTGCAATAAATGTCATCACGCAATGCGGTGCGACTATCATTCGAAGTAAACCCCATAGTTTCACAAAATTTAAAATGAACACTGGTCCACTTCAAAATCTTCTGAAGCAAAGAAGTGCCGTTTGCTTCATGGCCAGGTGTATTGCTATGTTCATTACACTCCTTTACATTAAATTTCTTCTAGACGGTAAAAGGTAAAACTTAAGACTATGTTATTTTGTAGCAAGGAGAACGGCATACTTGCGACTTGCACAATAAAGCTGCAGTTGCCTCTGTTTCCCTCGTCATCAGTTGCTGAATAATGGACATTGTACAAGCCAACACTTAAATTAGCAGGAGGCCGCACAGCTGGGTAGCTGATGGTCACGTGACCAGAGTTATCAGTTGCTACAGGTTCATTCCATGAGAGAGGGGCGTTGGATGAACATTTAGGGGCATAAACTACCATGTTACTGGCACAGGTGTTGTTGAACGAAGGAGGCGTTTTGTCTGTGAAAGATAAACACGTCAAACTTTTAGGACTAGTTTATATTTTTAATATTAGGATTAGCTGATATTTAGGAATAGTCGAACGTTTATAATATGAGCCTCTGGCTTGAGAGACTGAGTAACCACTTCCCACGTTTTTTCGACTTCAAATAAAGTTACTTACTTACTTACTTACTTACTTACTTACTTACTTACTTATTTAGAGCAATGGACTAGTTAGGTTCAATATAACGCGTAAGGCAGTATTCATGTAGGAAGTTAAAGCCTTCAGATTTCCATTTTACTAGGTGAAACTTGTTTGCTGTTCTGCTCGTCAAGGGCGTTACGTAACCAGATGATTTAGCAGGTGTACGCTATTTCAGTTAAGGTTGTCGTGTTGTATGAGTCTCTTCGGATATATTTTCACATCAGCAAGGCCTGACTTGAGCGGAAAAGAAAGCCGAAGGCTTTCGTGTTATTTGCTATCATACAACTGCAATGACCGTCGCAAAACGTAGAAAAATTTCTTACTATTTCTAACTAACTAACCTTTCAGTCTCCAGGCCATTTTCGTGTTGTCTTGTACCTCTTCTCCAAATGGAGTCTTTGTGCATTAAGCTGTTCTTATGAAAACGAGTTTCATTCACATGCAGATAAAACTCATTTTCATATGAAAGGTGTGCTCTTGGCCTTGATTTGAAAACGAGGTACAAGACAACTTGGAAATGGGCTATTGAAATAGATATACATTCTCCTGATATTACCTCGGCACAGCGTGTCATTGTTCCCAGTCCACTGTCCGTCATTACCACAAACTCTAAGTAAGGTGCCCTCTAGAACGTAACCTCTTTGGCAACTGAACCTGCAGGTCTGGCCATAAGTGCTCCTTGATAGACAGGAGGATGGCGAAATGACAGCATTGGGAAGAGGAACAAGAGCGCTGCAGTTTATCACTGTGAAAACGAAACCGGATCTGTATGCTAGTACATGGTTCATAGATTGAATTGTAACCTACATGTATAGTTATTTAACAAATAGATTCCATATTGCCGTGTGTCTGTTCAGTAACAGATCACAGATGACGTCATAAAAATAAAACAATTAAAGCCAACACCATGCTTTGTTCTGGTATAAAGCACGCAAGGGAAAGCCGAGAGCACTCAATAATTAGTAAGAAGCACTCGGCTCGTGGTCACCCTACACTTCTTTTGTGTTCTTCTTACTTTCTTGCGTGCTTTAAAACAGAACAATGAACGGTTTTGGCTTTTTTACTTGTTTAATAAAATCTAGGAAACCGGATAAAAGTTCTTTCCAGGCTTCTCTCTCCTTACATTATTTAGCACGAAGCCCCTTACTCAATCTAATTAGCCGGGCTATACTTGTAACTCATAAACATAGGTAGTACTGTGTGCACTTGGGTATCAAAAGGCCAAGAAAAGTGCGGAAACCCCGAAAAAGCCTGGAGACCCTGGCTTTCTTGGCTTTTCCCTGCTTTTTTTACACTGGAAAGCCTGGAAAAGCCAGGAAAGCATGGAAATTCCTGGGTCTCTTGGAAAGGCCGGAATGTTCTTCCAAGAAAAGCCTGGAAAGTCAGGAGAGGGCTCTGGGCTTTCGCAGAAAGCGTGGATTTTGTCCATACAAACCAAACCCAGAAAAGCCAGGAAAGGCAGGAATGACTGTGCCAGGTGTGGAAATTCCTGGCGTTCATGGAAAAGCAGGACATGCTAACTCCTGGAAAGCCAAGAAACCCAGAACAAAAATCCAGGCTTTCCTGGAAAGCTGCATTGACTATTACAGTTCAAGTAAGCCAAGTCTAGGAATTCTTAGCTTTCATGTAAAGCCCAGGTATGTTCTTTCCTGAAAAGCTTTGAAAGCCAGTAAAAAACTCTGACCTTAATTTACCACTATATTTCCAACCTTGAAAAAGTTACTATATTTTTACCAGTCTTACTTTATTGTCATTTCAGTTACATGTACTTAGAAAGTGTGATTTTTTAAAGGCTAGGAAATCTGGGTATTTGCCTCTGAAAAGTTTGGGGAGGAACTTGAAATTAGTTTGGTAACCTTACACCTATAAAATCTAGAACTTCCTGACTTTCATATTAATATACTTAGTATATCTGATGTTTCTTCACAGTGCGAGTATTTTGCTAATTAAGTTTTGAATTAATAAAATGCCCCCTACAGGGAGTGAGTCCTTAAAAGAACTCACTTCGTAATAAATGTGCCTGGTGTTACAGGCATTTAGTTTCCTATCTTAACATCACTGTATGTACTTTATCAAACATACAGGAAATGAGAATATAGGAACTAGCACCAAACAGTCCTGCTTCATAGGAAATACGGAAGGCTAGTAACGAAAATATGAATTTTGATTTTGGGGCATAAATGATTAAGTAAATAAGGTATTACTAGGAATCCTTGAAAAACCAGAAGTTGAACCTGAGGCCTTAGAATTTGTGGCATGACTGCTTTCTTTCTTATGAAAACTTGGAAATCCAGAAAGTGGTCTACTAAAGTTCTCAGTTAAAACCAGAGATTATTGTTGTCTTAGCTTTTCCTTGAAAACCTGAGACCCCTAAAAATGGTAGACCTGAGCATTATGCATACATGTATGTACATATTTTTTTTTTACAAATATGAATATGTGTTGATAACATGGAAATAGTTTGAAAGAAAAGCAGGCAGAGATTGTTAATTTTGAGGACCATTAATGCAATTTTTAGTTTCAGTGCTACATACTTTATGTTGGGTGTTCTGTCCAGCCTTGATTTATAACTATTTTTGTAATGTTGTGCAAAAAATACAGGCAAAACATTGTGTGACCAATGAAAACTGTTTTGATATGACTGTGAGTCATGTAAAAAGCAATTTCTAGCACATTAACACCTATGGAACTTATGCTAGGAATACTGTGTGGGACTGAGAATTTGTAATAGAACCAAGAAACAAATTGAAAGGAAGTTATTTGATTGGTTTACTGAACAAAGAGAAATGTGCATGGCTTTCGGTTGATTTAGCCAACAGGCAAAGCAAACCGAATGGATTGTGAACTGAAAAGCAGCTTATCTCTTTCAATGTCACTGGCTTAAACTCAAAATAGGTCACTGACTAAACAAAGCTCTTCCCACCTTATGGACATCTTTTAGTAGGAAAATGAGAAAAGCCACTAGTTTAAACTCAAATAGGTCACTGATTAAACAAAGCTCTTTCCACCTTATGGACATTTTTAGTAGGAAAATGAGAAAAGCCACTAGTTTAAACTCAAATAGGTCACTGATTAAACAAAGCTCTTCCCACCTTATGGACATTTTTAGTAGGAAAATGAGAAAAGCTTGTTTTGATCCTTTCAACTACATGTATTGATGAATGAAACCGCTGAAGCTGTGAACATGCAGGCAAACCATTTTAGTGATTCATTACAAGCTACATGTAACCAACCAAAAGGTGTAAATTGCTATACAATACAATACAAGTTTATTCAAGAGTAGTTATAGAGTTGGGGGTACCAGATCATTTTAAAAATGATCTGTTACCAAACCCAACTCTATATCTACTTTCCATATGATGGTTTACATCTGATGGTTTCCATCTGATGGTATTATTTTATGGTAATATTTTATGGAAATCTATATGTATTTTATTTCATGCGGGAACCAACGCATTTTCACATCGCGTGACTTCATACAACAGGGACTTTCCCGAGGAAATGAGTCATTAAGTTTTTCAATTGTTTGTTTAACGCGTTAGACAGTTTTTTTGTCTTGAAAACCACAGGGACTTTCCCGAGGAAATGAGTCATTAAGTCTTTCAATTGTCTGTCTAGCGCGTTAGACAGTTTTTTTGTCTTGAAAACCACAGGGACTTTCCCGAGGAAATGAGTCATCAGATTGTCATGTAATATCAGATGAACTTGTATTTGAAGTAAAGTTTGTCAGTAAAGTTTGTCAGTAAAGTTTGTCAGTAAAGTTTGTAGTGAACAGAAAAGCAGACTGTGTTTGCGCAACTTGTATGGAGGCCGACACAGCTGTGTCGTGACGTCACATCTTCAGATTGCATAATGTCCGTAAGCGAAACTATTGATTCCATCGTTTGATATATATCTTTTGTCGTCAAAACAGCTGAGTGACACTTTATTAATTTCATAGCTTCCGAGTTGATGATTGTTGCTTCGGATGGTTTTCATAGTATGATGCATTTGTCTGTTTTCTAATAAAATATTTTTATAATCTTCATGTTTGATATTGTTCTTTATTATGTTCTTCTTGATTCCTTTGGCTGTTTTTCCTACTTTCTGGTTGTCTTTTATGTCTATACATTTTTGATCGCAAACCTATGAATTCTATGATTGGTATTCCAGCTGCTTCATCTTTGAATTTACCGATTACCTTTTTGTTTGTCTTATCGAAATAAAGTGAGTTTTCAGGATAGTCACTGTTGCCGAATAGATCTTTGTTATTCCAAAAGTCTTGGTAAACATCTTCAGCTTCAATCTCATATGTCAGACTGTCTGTGTCAGTGAAGAGCAGCTTGGCTTTGCTTCCATACTTTTCTTTTATGTAGTTATAATGAAAATCATACATTAATGTCTTGCTCAGATCAAGAATACACATACCTACATATGCCGGCCTGTTTAGAGTTAACGTTTCTTTGATCTTATGCACCGCAACTAGATTTTCATTGAATATCTTACTGCTGACATAAGTTGGTTTGGAAGCCATTTTCAATAGTTTATTTCCATCAGTAATAAGTCTGACATCAACACGCTTTCTTATGTTCTCCATCGTTTTTCCAAATACTGAGTTATTCATCAGTTTGAAGAAGTCTTTTTCGAATGAATTTTTCGCTTGAGTACGTTTTTGTGTATTGAAATCAATGTATTGCTTTAGCCATGGAGACTGGTTGAATTCTAACACTCGATGGACTTTCTTTATTTTCAATCCAAGATCAAGATATAGCTGTAGGTTTCTGTAGTGTAGAACATATTTTTCTTTGTCACATAATGTAGGGATCAGTTTATGCACCAGTCCTGTCGATATGTTGAACTTTTTCTGTATTTTCTTACAATATCCAGACAACATATTATCAGTTACTTTCACTTTTTCTGACCCTAGAGGATAGTCATTATGAAGGTCATGCAACTCTTTGGGGTATTCCATATCAACTTCTAGTATCAATCCTTTATTACTGTCTTCATTATACTGAGCTAAATTGATTTTATTAATCTGCTTTTCTGTCATCCATTTGAAACCACCAGTGGGGAGATATTGACTCATAGCCCAACCGTATAAATTATTAGCATCAAGGTACATAATATACTTTGAGGGCGCCTTCTCGTCGTATTCTCTCATGTACTTATTGTTTGCTTTTCCATATCGATTGGCTATATAAGATATACCACCACGCATACCTTTTTCAATGAATTGAAACATGTCTTATCTGTCATTAGTTCCAGTTTGATATTGGTCATCTTCAACATAGCATCCCATGACAAACCAGGAGATGTAAAGTAGTGACAGGGGTCGAGTTTGTAATACTGAAGACAGGTCTTACGGAAGTTTTCAAACACGTCGGCTAATAGAAGTATATCAGACTTTAGATATAGATTATGGTATTCACCCATTGTTTGTAATTGGAATATATTCCATACGTTTTGAGCATGGCTATAATCCTCGTCTGTTATATGCTCATTATTTAATATGCTGTAAAATTCTTCTTTAGTTGGTAATTCTGTTTTATTGAATTTCTCAAAACTGTCCATGTAATCATAAGGATAAACACCTTTTCGCGTCATAAGCTCGAATTTTTTGCCTTTGAATTTTTTGTTTGTATACTTTAAAGCTTCTGCTGGTAAGTTGCTGACTAATTTATCCAAACTTGAGCTCATGAATTGAAAGCTATCAATGAATGTCAGAAGGTTACCAAGCATGAATGCCATATATTTTTCCATATTGTTTGGAATTGCATTTATGTCCATTTTAATCTCTTTTCCGTTTTTGGTGTATGTATTATTCTTAACAATAGCTCCAATTTCTTGCATTATAAAATGACAGTCATAACCCCTCAGATTATGGAATATAACAGGAATTTTTATTTCTTCTGGATTTATTCTAAGTTTCAGATTACATTCTTGATGTGCTGAGCCTCTGTATTTGTCAGTAATATGACAATGATCTCTGACTCGAATGTCTTTCTCAGTATATTTTTTATCACAGATGTGACATTTTGTTATTTTTTTGAATTCATCTTCATCCTCTTTTGTCATTCTCAATGGTTTATCGAAATGTTTTTTCATAGCTTTTTTACAGTATTTTACTTCTTCTAACATATTTTCCATGAATTTGTACACGGCCTTTTCTCCTCTATATATTTGTATTGGTTTTGTATATTTGTCATCTTAACAGCAAACAACTTTATAACCATATCCACAGTCTGTATGTCTTTGGTATGCTTCTGTGTATGATTTATTACTGTCTGGTTGACATCCTTGTACCTTTTCAGTTATAGCCTCAAAATCAGCATAAATGACAAATGGCACAGGTTGCTGTTTATGAAAGTTGTTGAATTTCAGTATGTTATTGTCTTTGTCAGGCATTTTTATTGCTTGCTGACCGTTCACTTGAATACAGTTTTCTTTGTGATTGTTTAATACTCTTTCAGAACTGAAACATTGCAGACAGTACATACAAAAGTGTTTCCTCTCTTTGTGTTTTGTTTGATTATACATGAACTTGTTGAAATCCTTTATGAGAACATAATGCTTGTTTTCATCTTTCGTTACTAGTAGTAGTTCCATATGATTTTCATACTTTTCTTTGGAAACATAGATGGGATATGGCTCTTTGTTTTCGTATCCGAATACGTTTATATTGATACTGTTTTGCTTCTCAATTTTGTTGTAATGTTTGACATTAAATGGAAAATCAATGTTTGAATAATCTAACTTTTCAACGTATTGTTTGTCTGTCTTTTTTATTCTTTGAGGATATTTTTCTTGTTGGTTTAAGTGTCGGATATGACACCATCTGAAACATTCATTATCCTCATTTTTCATGTTTATTAAGCCTTTAGCGCTGTTTCGCAGTTCGTAAGGCAGTTGGATATATGAGGATCCTTTCATGGGTTTGTATTTGACAATGTTGAGGTAATGGCTATCAACAAATTGGATTGTCCATCCTGAACCTTCTGATATCCATTGGGCTATCTTATTCAGTATCTGTTGTTTTGATGGTTGTAATGAATCAGCTATTTCCATTTGGTTGATTATTGTTTGAGGTGTACTGTTGAAATATGCATTTTTAATCACTGTTTCACCATCAGACATTTTGCTAAATGTGACTTTCAATGTTTCAACGTATTTCAAGCCTTTCATTTCATTCAACAAAGTTATTACACGATGTTCTATAGCCTTTCTTGTGTTTTGCATTTGGGCTAACGGGTCTTTATTGTTTTTGATGCTGATTTCATAAGACTTAGTGTAACCTTTTAAAGCTTTGTCTGTTTGTTCTATTTTGGTTCTTGGAGCTGGAATCGGTTTTTTTGTTCTTGGAGCTGGAACAGGTTTGTAATCATCCCTGAACTGCATTGGTGGAAGAATGATGTTTTCTTCATATTCTTTAGCCATCTGTTTGACACTTTTGCGAGGCGTTGGTATTGGTCTCCTTGATTTGTATGTTCTTGGTGCTGGAACTGGCTTCTTCTTCTCCTGCTTCAGAAGCAATTTGATAAGTTCCGATTTACTGAGTTTCTTCAAACTAGCTTTGTTCATTTCTATATAATTATATTCTTTTATTTCCATTATATATATGATTAGATAATAAATATATCTTTAAGCTATTATGATATGTGGTATGTTTTAAAGATATAATATGTACTATATATATATGAGTAAAATTGAAATTGAAAACTGCGTTTATTGTTGCCATCCAATGTATGACTTGTATGCTGCTAACAAGGCTGGAGAGGTTATGAATATAGTGAAAAAAGATCTTAAAAAAGGTCATAATGATCATAATGGATACATGAGGTGTACTGTAAGAAAACATGGTCAGAATGGTCAGAGAAGTGTATTTGTTCATCGTTTTGTTTGGGAGTGTTTTAATGGACTAATCCCAGAAGGAAAAGTGATCGACCATATCAATAATATAAAAGATGACAATCGCTTATGTAATTTACAAATAATGACACAACAAGAAAATTGCAAGAAATCGGCACAAGAACGTGATTATACATTTGTTGCTAAAAATCACCAAAATAAAAAGTTTGTGAAAGCTACTAATACCAATACAAATGAAGTTTCATACTATAATAGTTTATACGCTGTTCAACAACATCTTGGTATTAATGCTGGTATTGTTAAAATGGTTTGTGAAAAAATAAATCGCTGTAAAACGGGGGTTTCAAAGAAAGATAATCATCACTATAAATTTGAGTATGTCAAAAAAGAGGATATGTCTGAAAACTACAAGAAATCAGCTAATAAACGTCCGCAGAGAGTGTCTGATGAAGACAAACAGAAACATCATAAAGAAGCAATGAAAAAATGGTATAACAAAGAATATAAATGCCCAAGATGTGACAAGGTTATGAAAAACATCAACAGACAATGTCATAATAAAAAATGTAAATAGATAGCCAGAAACAATTATATTTTTTGGCTAATGAGAGCAAATAAACAGTATATACTGTATCAATAGATATAATATATATTATTTTTCTCTTAATAAGTTTTTGTGTATGTAATTCGAATGATTCTTTAATGTTTCTGTTGACTTGAATTTTCTGGAACAATGTTTGCATTTGATTCTTACACCCTGGAAATAAAGTATGATTTCTTTAATGATTTCATCATAATCGTTGCTGACTAATATTTTGTAATTGTTGTTTTCATACTCTTGTAGCATCATCTCCTGTTCTTCTGAAAGCTTTCCATAACCAGTTGGTGTTTTAAATTCGATTGCAAAACCTGAGTACTTCAAATGCATATTTCCAATGAATAGATCACAAGCTCCCTTTTGATAACCCATGTTGTATGATTTTATTCTCATGTTACCATTAATTTGGTTTTCACCTAATGTTGGGATTAGGATTGCTTTAGGATAATTGTTTCTAATAAAGTTGACTACCTTTTTATGTAAATCATATTCTGTGTTGATATTGAATGTCAGCATTTTGTATGGCCTGTTGTTGAATTCATACTTACCGGTTTTTCTGATTGATGGTAAAACTTCCTTTGTAACCCATCGTTGGAAATCTTTAGCTTTATCTATTTTTGATCTCAATATTAGGCTGTACAATCCAGATTCATTTATATAAATCGTGTTTCCGGCGTTCCATGTAAGGGGGGACGAATCGTCCCCCCTGGATTTGAGCCTCTTAAGTGAACATTTATCTTCTTCATCAACATGTTTGAAAATCGCTTTCTTGGTATCTTCATATCCCAAAATGCCGGCAACTGTTTTACCACGAAACCAAATATCATCCATTTTGATAATATTCAGTTTTTTTCCTTCATAAGTGAAAATTTCCATGTATTAATTCTATATATTATTTTCTGTTTAAATAAGATAGCCAGAAACAATGATATTTTTGGCTACCAAAAGCAAAAGACAGCATATACTGTATCGATTGATATAATATATATTAGATAATTATCTTTCAAACACTTTATATATCCTTCAAGTCCTTGAATGGTATCCAACTGTTGAATTCATCACTATACCCCTTCCACTTAACCAAAGCTTGTTTCTTTTTATAATCCCTCCGAATGACTTTATCGATTCTGAATACCTCTTGTGTAGCTTTAAGCAATTCGGGTTCATAGAAACTCCCTTGAATGTCTTCATCTCTGAGATCCTTCAGTCTGTAAGTGACAGGAACAGTGGATTGGATTTCATCAACTGTAAAAACTTCCTCAGACCAATTTGGTGTATAGCCCTTATCAAAAACATTTCGTTTATACTTACTTATTCTGACCTTATCACCTATTTTGAATTTAGGTTTCTGTTTTGATGTTTCCATATCACCGTATAGATTAAAGTAAACAGTCCCTTCATTCTTCTTTTTACTGGCTTCTGTTGGCGTCATCTTTGTGCTTGAATGTCTGGTGTTGTTATACTGTTTCACTAATTTGGGTAGCATGTCTAAATACTGTGTATTACCTTGAACAGTAAACTGCTTCCACATTTTGGACTTGATTGTTCTGTTCCATCGTTCGCATACGCTACTTTTTTCCTCATTTTCGGTTGAGTACAAGGTTATTTTATTCTTATCAAGTAGTTCCTTAACATGTTTGTTGTAATACTCCTTGCCTTTGTCTGTCCAAAGATATTGTGGTTTTCTGCCTTCTTTTAAAATGGTTTTCAATGCCTTAGCAACAGTTTCTCCTTTCTTATCCTTTAAAGGGATAATCCAACCATATTTACTAAACACATCTAAAACCATAAGAAGATATCTGTAGCCAGCGTTCCATCGACTGAACTTTTGCATCTCAACAATATCAGAGCACCATATTTTGTCAATGTGGTTTACAATTACTCGCCGCCGAGTAAAATTTCGTTTTATGGGCTTATGAAGCTCATCAGCTAATTTTTCTTGCCAGTTTTCTTCACTCGACGGCCTTTTACGTTTTTTGTCCCAAGACCCAGTTTCTGCTTTGTATTAATCAAGAACCGAGCTGTTTGTCCCCATTTTGGCATTTGTCCATAAGGTATTTCATCCAATGACTTAACCATTTTCTTGTCACATTCACCTTTGTTTTTCCCCATATCATAACAAATATCATGATGAGCTGCTATTTCATCCACTTTATTGTAAGGTTGTACGTGCCACTTGGTGACCTCTCCAGTGTTCCTATCATACTCTAACTGTTTATCGAGAGGATTGTATGGTCCCATGTATTTATACTTTCCAGGAGTCCATCCAGCTTTTGGTTTTGGTATTTTCCCAATTAGTTTATGTATATCAACACCAGCACCATCCAAATCCTTTCTGTCGGTTTTATACTTTCTATTTGGTCTGATTTTGGTTGATAATTGATCAAGAGCTTGACTTCCGACATTTTGAATCATTGGATTCAACTTATCCAGAGCATAATCGATAGCCTTTTTCTGCAGTTTTGGGTTTCTCAAGGCTTCTGATCCATAATATCTTCCCATTTCAACAGCCTTTTTTCCCAGCCAAGGAATACCGTGGTGAATCAATAAATCAGTACCAGTTGATGCTACTGTATCTAGTATGCCCGCCCCTTTCGACGGGCTAACCCGTTTCCCGCCTGTTTAACGAATTTAGTCTTAGTTATTCCACATTCAGAGCATTTACATTTAAGCATAAGCCTCCCATTTTTAGCCTTTTCATATCGTTCACTCCCAGGTACACATTCTGTTACCTTTTTCTGTTTCACGCAATATGATTTCATATATAATATGATTAGATATTTTTGAAATACCGTGCTAGAAACCTCTCATTCTTCATTGTATCATATATATCAAATACCTGAAGCAGATCAAAATATGATTTACCCTTATTCATCTCAGTCAAAAAGTACAGACAGAAATATCCACATGTTGTCGTCAGTAAATTTTGTATTTGATTGTTCTGATGAAGCAATGTTAAGTTCTTCTTTTTAGCATGATTGACCATTTCTTGGAAGGGAGGCAAACCAAAGCTATCAAAGTAATTGATGACTTTGTCCTTAACATAAGTAGCCACCCAATGACTCCCTGACCTATAACTCGGTTCAAGATTGTAAATGAATAGAGCCTGTTTATGATTGTGAGGAACATTTTCATCTCGAGACAGAACATCTTTGATTGGGATATTCAGATATTTACACCATTTTATTAAATCATAATTGCTTAATGGGACATTGTTATGGAATTTCGGTTTTACAATAGAATGTTTAGAAGAGGGACGTTTTTGAATGGTGAGTTCTTGCCCAATAGTAGACCGTTGCCCTTTTTGGGAGCTTTTTTTTTAGTCCCCATACCTAATGTTTGATCAGGCCAATTTCCATAAAAAGGTGGAGTTCTATACATTGGGACTAACAAACCACCATCTTGATTGTTAACAGTAGTTGGTTCTGGTATAGATCTGGGTGGTCTTTGTTTCGGTTGACCCATCTGAGGGGCACCTTTACCAGTCATCTTCTTTATTGCCTCAATAGCTAAAGGGACTCCAATTGATGCAAGAAGAGTGCCCAAGAAACCACCTGTTTGTACTTTAGTCGGTTTTATATGAACACCAGAGCCTGTTTGTAGAGCATTTAATATATCCTTCTTTTGTTTGGTTGTCAAAAGATGTTTATATGCTATCAACTGATCGATTTTATTTTGTGGTATGAGAAACCCACCAGTTTGAACACCTTTTCCAGATATCTTCTTAACAATCTGAGATGCTCCTTCACTAGCTGCTCCAGCTAAAGCCGACAATCCAAGAGTCTTAGCAATCGTTGGAACAAAAGTTCTTCCAAGCGCCAGAACTGTAGACAGAAGAGATCCACCTAATTGCTTTCGAATGTTTGTTTTAGAAAGTTTAATGTCCATTCCCTTTTTCAATTTTCTATTTTTTTCCAATCGCTTAACTATATTCTGAGGTACATACAGAGTATCATTCCCAGATAGAGAGTCCTTCGTGAGCCTTAGAACTATTGTTTCTCTTTTATGATACGCGTTACTAAGATTCTTTTTCTGGTTTGGTGATAAACTAACTTTAATTTCGTATAGTTGTGTCATATAATATATGTTAGATAAATTCTCTTTTAAAAAACATATTCAATGTAAAACTTATTTATTTAAACTATCATCAATTCGTTTCCAACTGTCTTGACTACAACCTCACTCTCGTAAAATACGATGCTATGAGCTCGGACGTTTGCTGTCGGGGCTACATTGAGACGATAATGGAGAATCAACTGTTTAGGATCTCTCGTCACTACCTCTTTCTGATATGACAAATCGAAATACAATAATCCATACAAACTAGTGAAATTGGATACATTAAGCTGTGTTCCTGAATTGTAATCGTTCTTACGAAATGCATATGACATGAGATCATTAAATATCCGTATTTGAGAGTCACTATCATATTCCAACTCTGGGTAAAATGTATTGTTTCCGTATTCTAAACGGCAGCTTGAGAGAGAGCTATTAGCGTCAGCGGCATTCAACTTGAAAGTGTCAAACAAATACGGACTCCTCCCTGCTTCATCAGCATTTGGTCCGTCTGTCCTCTGGAGATATATAAAAACATGTTTAACGTCATCGATAGCTGGACTGATTTGAAACATATTCTGAATAGCTCTGGTATTTGCTGACTGATTGTAGAGATCTCGCATATATGTCCAGGTTGTTGGCTTAAGAAACTCTGAAACGAAATTGCTATACATGCTGTCTTTTGGGATTAATCTTGGGAGCCAAAGATACAATCTCTTTACTACAACACGACCAGGGTCTGTGCCATTTGCCATGTGAATCAGTTCACTGTCTTCGTTAAATGTAAGTTCAATTGTGAGCTGCATCGGAGGCAACATTTTTCTTTCTAATTCTTGAAAAAAGCTGTATCTGTTTAAGGGAAGCATCTCATTAATACTTTTAGCTCCCCCACCACCGTTGTTTTGTGCTGCTTGGGTTAAAATACGACGGGCTTCGAAACCTGTGTTTGTATTTGCTGTAGTTTCGTCAGTATCAAGATACCAGAACGAATTCTTTCCAACGGATCTGCTATAATCATCACTGTATTCAAGGAGATTTTTGACATTCGTTATTCGATGCAAATTATCACTCTCATACACAATTTTGCCTGAAGATTTGATAACCATATGTCTGATTAGACTGTGAGATCCGTTTATCATGGTGATGCGATCTGCTTGAGCATATCCAGTACCATCTGCCTTTTTTTGAAGCTCTTTGGTTACTTCTATATACCCATTAAAAAAATCGAACATAGTCGACCTATCGTTGATAGTGAATCTGTAACCTGTCTTTTTCTGGCTTTGATTGTTAGCAGGTTGCTCAATGACATTATCCAAATGGAAACGAACGTATTCATATCGTTGTAGATTTTCATTTGTTCTGAAACTCATTTATATGAGTAGTTTAGATAAAATTCACTTTTTAATAACCAGTACCAGATATAAGTCTATTCAGAATCATGTTGTAGTCTTCTTGTTTTGGTTTAGTAGGTTTGGTTGGTTTCATTGATTGTTTAGTTGAACCATGTAATTTTCTCATAATAAGCTCTCCGCTTTTTTCAGCTGCTTTTTTTCCCAGTTTGTCTCCAGCATGTGAAATACCAGATTCTAGCGCTTTTTTGGCAAAAGGTTTTAAAACCATTTCTGGAACTTTACTTAACACCCTTCCAACTGGTTTGAATATGTTATCAACAATAATCCCAGATCCTTTATGCTTATACACAAAACGACCTAGTTTCGGGTGATAAATTCGCTTGTATTCATACGACGACATATATAACTATTAGTTAGATTAATCTCTCTTCTCTCTTAAAATCAAACTGAATGAAGTGTCACTATGATTAAGATCTATAATTCTTCGTTTGCCATCTGTTATATATATCCGAATTTTATTGATCGTATTTTTATTACACGGGTTGTACTGTACTCGTCGAGGCTCTTGTGTGAAACTATAACTCGGGGTGAGAGTTGAGGTACTGAAACTATATATAATATCTGACTCTTCACCATCGACAAGACTATCACTTATCAAATCACAATGAACATTCAATATTTCTCTGTCTTGTGAGAGATTAGGAATGTAATCTCCAACATTTACACTACTTGTTAGAATCTTTTTATTGAAACCAATAAGATCATTAAAATTACTTTGAGTAAGATCTAATCTGTAATTTGAGGCTAGTGTTATTATTGTCCTGAATACAGTATCGTTAAACTCCAGAGTGATTGGATATTGAGGGTTTGATGAGGTTCCTGTTTTTGTTTTTTCTTTGATTAAATTGTCAAAATCAATGTAATTCCATACTCCAGGGTTGAATATAATTTCCGTCCAATTAGTACCACTATCAGACGAATATCTTATTTTCTGATTATCAAGTTCCCTTGTCACATTAAACCAAGTGAATGACATCGAAATGATTCGATCTAGGCCGATTTCATATTGTCTGTTTGAATCCAGTATTATCGGATTACTGTATTTGATTGTGAAATCTGATGGTTTATTACCACTTATACCTTTGACGATATGACTGGATAATACAAGTTGTCTATTCATTTATATGATTAGTTTAGACTAAAATAGTTTCTGTATATTTTGTTATATTGTGGCTTATTGAGTATTGAATTTCTCAACAAGATGTCAAGAAGAGCGACACCTGTATTCCGTAGTTCGATGCTATTATTACCAGCAACCTTTGATCCGATAATCAGCTCAAGCTTTTTCATCATTTCTGTCGGATTGTTGAAAAACATTACCTGTCCACCTCTTTTTGTTTTTTTCTTCAAACCAGATCCTTTAATATTTTTCAGTTTTTGATTGTTGTAATTGATATAATCATTTAGAACCTTTCTTGTATCTTGAATAATTTTTCTTCGATATTGAGCCTCAGCTTCAGTGATTGAACCACTATTTAATTTTTTAGTGATATCACTCCAATAGCCAGTTAGTTGATACCTTTTCTCTTTAGCCTTTTTAATGGCTTTGGTAAGATAAGATTTCCTCTTTTTGTTATCCATATCTTCTTGTTGAAGTCGTAATTCAATATCATCATAGTTAGGAATTTGAAGTTCATCTAAAGCTTGATTTATTCTATCCTCTTCAAGAATTTCGTAATCAGGTACTTCTTCTTCGTATTCAGGTGGAAGATCTTCAGGTTCATACATAAATTCTGGATCTATATACATTTGTTTTTCACCTGATGCTAAATCCTTAAGGACATCTTCATAAGATGGAGGTTTTGGAACTAACTGTTTCTCGTTTTCAGGTAAAACAGGTTGATCAAACAAATCATCCAATCCATAATCAGGCACTTCATCATCAATAGCTATTCCATAATCTGGAACAGGTCGCTTTTTCTTTGGTAATCTTCTCAACGGTGCTTTTGGGGCTGTAAGTTCCTTTAATTCTGATGTTATAGGTTTGAAAAGTTTCTCTGCCTCGACTTCACCAACTTGATCAGATATCGTTTTTTGTTTTATTGTCTCTCTTACTGTGTTAATCTTTTTACCAAGCTCTGATCGTTTCTCAGCCATTTCTTTCCATTTGAGTAAACTCATTATATCATTTGTTTACATAAAATTTCGTATTTTGTTCGGAAAAATTAGGGTTATCATATATAAAAACGCTCGCATAGCGTGTCGTCATGCGATAAAATTGTATAACATATTATCATATGAAGATTCAAAATTACGACATTCAAGATGATGAAAACAACAATTTTGTTCAATTAAAGAGTTTCATGCCAAACCGATGTTTCAGGATGCTTATTTGTGCTCCCTCTGGTGGTGGCAAGACTAACCTTTTGCTTGATATGATATATAGGCTCTTATACTTTGATAAAATATATCTTTACGCTCGCAATCTCCAACAAAGCAAATATAAGCATCTGTTGAAATCTCTTGAACCAATATCAAAATCAAAAGAGGTCGGTTATGACGTGATAGAAGCAAGTAATGATGAAATCATCCCTCTGACAGATTTGTCTGATGAAAACCAAAAATTAATCATATTTGATGATTATTTGAATACAGGTAAGAAAAATGACGAACGGATACGTGACTACTTTACCAATTCTAGAAACAAAAATTGTTGTTGTATATATTTGAGTCAAAGCTATTACGGAACCGATAAAACAATAAGACTGAATAGTTCACATTTTTGTGTTTTTGATTTTCCTTCTATAAACGAGCAATCGATGATTTGCCGAGAATTGGGTGTTAACAAAGAGGATTACCAAAAGGCCACTAAGGATCCATATAGTTTTCTGTATGTTGATAAGGTCAAAAAAAAGGTAGCCCGAAATTTTGATGAAAGAATCTAAACCATTAATATATGAGTTATACTAACGGTATCCTTAATCATGATGATTCTCAAGTACTAGGTAAGATAGGTTCAAGAGGTTTACCTGGTATTGGATTTAAATTAGATGCTAACAATGATTATGATATGCAGAATAAAAAATTAGTGAATGTAAAACAAGGAACCAATAATAATGATGTGGTTACAAAATCTTATCTTGATTCAGAGATAGCCAAGATTCCAAGTGTGGATACATCTAAATTCATGCTAAAAGCAGGTGATACGATGACAGGGTCACTCATTGTCCCAAAAGACAATTATCCAGTTCATGGTAATCTCAACAAGGTTATCAGTTATGAATCGCAAAGAGAGATATTCTTGTCAAAGAAGGAAGGAGGTCGAATGGAGCAACATATTGACATGGGTGGTTTAAACATCGTAAATCTGAAATCACCAACTGCTTCTAATCACGTTGGTAATAAGGGGTATGTTGATAGTGAGATAAGAAAGATTCCAATAACTGATTCATCAAAATTCATCAAAAAAGATGGTTCAGTATTAATGGAAGCCAATCTTGATATGAACAATCAATTCATAACAAATATCAAAGACCCAGTCAATGCAGACCATGGAGTAAATAAGAAGTATGTTGACAATCAATTGGGTACAAAAGCAGACCTTTCAAAAACAACAACACAAACATTTCAGGGAAGAATACAAGTACCAGATTTTGATCCATCCTCTCATTCAGAATCAGATATTGTCAATCTCAAAAATATTAACGACACCTTTTTGAATAAAAACAAAGGAGGTGTTATGAAAAATCCTATCACATTCCTATCTTCATTACCAAATAATCAAAAACAGATTAACAACCTCGGCACACCTCGATACAATAGCAGTGCTGCTAATAAGAGCTACATTGACGAAACGTTGGCACAATCTCATATCGATTCCAGCAACAAAAAGAATGCATTGAAGTACCTCCTTGATGCGGATGAGAGCTCCAGTGAGAATAATATAGTGGTTCTCGGCATCTCTGATTTCGCACAAAGCCCTCACAAGAATAAATTAGCTTACAAAGTCGGACTGCTAAAAAATCCTAATAGCAATGATTATCAATCGAAAATCGGATTCAATCTATATCCTCTCAGTATCGGCAAACTCACATCGGTCTTGGAATATTATCCGCTAGGGTCACATACCAACATCCAACTATCCGCTCAGGCTACCACAGCTAATATTCACAAAACAATCCAAAAGAGCTTCTCAGATCACGTAAAGATTCTCGTACAATTCGACAATGGGAGCAGGGATGCCCTTGATTACATCTATTTCAACCTACACGGAAGCTCAACATTATCCTCACCACAGGCTTTTATCATTATTTATGGTGTGAAAGATTGGCAAGACACTGTCAATCCAGAAGTGTACGACTATGATCACAACAACCATGTAATGAGAATCGTTAAGTATACAAATAAGATTGTTTCCAATATCGCATGGTTAACAGATGGTCCTTGGCAAGACCTAACCAACTATTATGTGAATTTCAATTACCCAACTGTTGGCAATGTCGTGAAACTGGTAACATATCTACAGGTAAGTAATGATCAATACGGAGGCAATCTTTGGTGTCGTTGGGTTGCCAATATTATCAACCCAGTAACAAAGAAAGTGGAAAATACCCGTATAATACAAGTCAATACAACTAGCTCCATTTTATTAGGAAAAAGAATCCGATCTGGTTTTGGTATTCAGTTGGCTCCAGACTATGAAAACATCGCCACACTCTCAAACGCTTCTTTTTTCACAGTTGTAGACAAAAACAAGCTTCATAAATTTCAATTGCAGGTAAGAGTAACAGATGGGGGAACCTTCACAGTGAATTCCGTCGCTAATAATAAAAATGCAAGTTGGAACAGTTACACTGTGAGCATAATTGAGGTTCAATAGATAGCTGGTTTAAAATTGGACACAAATTCAGGTCTCCCAGCTGATGTCATAACTTTCACCAGTGAATAAAAATTATCTATCAATATAATATATAGAATGGTTGATAAACGTAAAAGCATATTCTACTGGAACCATGTGTCAGAAAAATTAACTGATGATCAAATATCTGAGTTAAAAGCATTGTATAAATTCTATCATAAGAAATACTGGCTTTTCAAAATGACTTACAAATATTTCAAAAAAGCAGAACTTGCATGTCATATTGGATCTGCTTTATTGGTAGTAACAGGGACAGTAGTTGGTGGTGTAACATTGAATCCCATTGTTCTTGGAACGATATCTGGTACTGGTATATTGCTTAAAACATTTTCAGAGGCTAAAAATTACAAAAGAAAGATTGAGATGTGTAAATTCGCGTACACCTCATATGAAAAAGTTTTAATAGATTTGCGGTCTTTTATGAGAGGACTGGAGTATAATGACAAAGAATTTCTTGATTATGTCAAAGTTCTTGATGATATAATCATTGATATGTGTCCGTTAACTGACAAATTTGAAAAGAAATATAATAAGGTATTCATCCAATAATAGATTTTATGTTATCACCAATAATAAACATAATTTTTGTCCAATACCGATCGTAAAAGGCCAATGTTTTTTTAGATTTGCTAATTGGAATATTTTTGTAAGGTATTCCCATCATCTTGAATATCTTTCTCATAATAAAATTAACGCTAATCATTCTTTTCCTTGTACCATTTACTTGATCAATAATATTACCTATCTCTACAAAAACTCGTTCAATTTTACATTTTTGATGGTGTAATATTTCTATATTATATTTTTCTTCGATTTTCAGTAACAGGTTGTTAATGTGGTACTCTCGATGGTAAACAGATTTTCTTATAAATCTATGTCTATTCTCATAGAAATCAACATATTCTTTTGCATAATTATATCCTTGTACAACACCACAACTTCGACAAACTTGCATTCCATCAGTTGTTATAACCTCCTGATTATCACAGCATTCATCATCTTTCGGTTTTTTATTAGAATCTTCTATTTTTTCGTCACAAAAAGGACAAACAACTTCTGATTCTTTCAGGTAATCGTGAATATTTGAGTTACAATACATTCTATACTATTATATGATATTATATTTTTAAGACTTCCTGTTGAATGAAGTCACGCGATGGAAGAATGCGTTGGTTTCCGCATGAAATAAAAACATATAGATTTCCATAAAATAATACCATAAAATAATACCATCAGATGGAAACCATCATATGGAAAGTAGATATAGAGTTGGGTTTGGTAACAGATCATTTTTAAAATGATCTGGTACCCCCAACTCTATAACTACTTTCAAGATGTAGCAAGTTAAGAGTCATTTGGATTAGGTCTGATAAATTTAATAAGTCGAAACCATGCGACCATGAAACTCTGGTCCGGGCTGCTGCTTTTTCCTTAGTTACAAGTCAAGAGTCACTTGTGTTATATCATAGGTCTTGCTATGTAATAAGTTTTGTTATGCGCTTGTGCAGTAGCCGAGTAATGAGGATCAGATTAAAAACGCGTTGAGTTCGCATACTACGTGTTCATTCTTCGGTCTTGCTGAGATACAATTCACGGTTTACAACATCTGGCGACGAGGATGGGATCCTTTTGTGATATACTGCTACTTCGTGTTGTTTATTTTACCGTATGATATCCTACAACTTCGTTTGGTTCTTCAGTACGTTCACGCACGTGCTTGCTTGCTTGTTTACAGTTTCCGCCATGGCTTCGCCACTTCTTGGTTCTGTCGGAGAATTCGACCCTGCTTCTGAAACTTTTACTGCGTGTTTTGAAAGGCTTGAACAGTTCTTCGTGGCCAATGGTATAGGCCAATGTGACCTGCTGATGCTACTGCGGCTGTTGTTCAAGAAGCCAGCAAGAAAAAGGTTGCCGTAATGATCTCCGTAATCGCAAAGAAAACTTATGGCACTCTTCGTGATTTGTGCAGTCCCGAGAACCCGAAAGAGAAAAATTTTGAGGCCATAATTGAATTACTGCAGCAACATTTCAAGCCCAAGCGATTGGAAGTCGCGGAATCCTACAGGTTTTACAGATGTTTTCAGGAAGAAAATGAAAGCGTGTCAAATTACAGCGCTCGTTTGAGACATCTGGCTTCGACTTGTAATTTTGGTGAATTCTTGAATCGCTCGCTTCGAGACCAGTTCGTATGTGGAATTCGCAATCCAGCTACTCGAAAAAACTCTTGAGTGAAGATCGTACATTTCAGCAGGCACTCCAAGTGGCTATTGCCGACGAAGTAGCAGCCAAGGAGACAATGCAAGTCCAACAACAATAATTATCTCAACCGGTGAATTCAGTCACTAAGGATCCTCTCACCTTGAGTTCCTCCTCCAGAGAAAATTCACGTATACGGCCTTCTGCGCGACAAGTTCTTCGCCAAACTTCGACTTCGTCCCAACAGGCAACTTCTTACGCGTGTTTCTCCTGTGGGAATACTGATCATCTGACATCTAAATGCAAATTTAGGAATGCTGTATGTCGCAACTGCAATACAAGAGGACATATCTCTCAAGTTTGTAAGAAAGGTGGAGTAAATGCTATGCATATCGAAGAAGAAAGTCACCCGAGGAACAGTTATCAGATGAAGACGAGTTGTTTGTTGTGTATGATGTTAATGCCATGGTGAGATCTGAAATTTCTCTGCCACTGAAGATTGAAAGCAATGATTGTCATATGCAGTTAGACACTGGGTGCGCCCTTTCTCTGGCTCCAGCTACGTTCTTTAAAGAGGTTTGTCCTAATGTTGAAATGGAACCGACCAATGTTGTGCTGTCAACTTACACAGGTGAAACTGTGCATCCCTTGGGAGAAGCACATGTGAATGTTGAGTACATGGGATCAAATTACTCACTTCCCTTGATGATTGTGCGAGAAGGAACTTGTGCTCTGTTTGGTCGAAACTGGCTCATGGATGTCAAACTGGACTGGGAAAATTTGCCAGGCTTGAATCACATCGGATCCCTGCCATCATCATTCGCTTCTACAAACCCAGTTTCTACAGTAAATGAGAAGCTGGAATCTGTTCTTGAACAATACAGTGAATTAATTCAGCCCCAACTTGGATGTTACACCGGGGAGCCAGTTGTGTTAAACGAAAGTAAAGGAGCCAAATTTTACAAAGCCAGGCCAGTTCCGTATGCTTTACAGTCAAAAGTGGAGAACACGTTGCTGAAAATGGAAAAAGACGGTGTGATTGAGAGAGTTTCCTCTGCTGTTAGTGCCGCTCCCATTGTAGTGGTCGGGAAGAAAGAAAGTGATGAAGTTCGCGTTTGCGGAGATTTTAGCGTAACATACAATGCATGTGCTAATGTGGAGACCTACCCTATGCCTCAGATTGAGGACATGCACTCAGCATTGAGAGGATGCGCTGTGTTTAGCGTCCTTGATATAAAACAAGCCTATCACCAGGTACCAATTGCAAAAGAATCACAGCCATATCTTACAATTAACACTCACATTGGATTGTTTGTATTTAAGAGACTGCCAAATGGTATCCATTCTGGTCCAGCTATTTTTCAAAGAATTATAGACAGCTTACTATCTGACATTCCAAAGGCTGTGTGTCGTCTGGATGATATCCTGGTTGCTGGCACAGATGAGGAGGACCACCTTCGCACGCTCTCCCTAGTTTTGGAACGACTTCACAGTGCCGATTTCAGGCTCAACAAGAACAAGTGCACATTTCTTCAATCGTCAGTGGTTTACATTGGTCACAAGATAGATGGAGAAGGGTTACACCCCACTGAGGATAAACTTGCAGCCATCCGTGATGCCCCCAGACCTAAAGATGTTACTGCCTTGAAGTCTTTTCTAGGACTCATAATGTTCTATTCACGTCTCATGCATCACCATTCTACTGTGCTGGCACCCTTGCACAACCTGCTTAAGAAAGATACCCCTTGGAGGTGGTCCAAAGTTGAAGACGATGCATTTGTTGCTGCAAAGAAACTGATACTTGACTCACAGACTCTGATACAGTATAATCACACATTGCCTCTCTTCCTTTCATGTGATGCTTCATCTTATGGGACTGGAGCTACTCTGTCTCATCAAATCGATGGACAATTTCGACCTGTGGCCTTTGCTTCTTGTACCTTGACCCACGCCCAGCAAAACTACTCCCAGTTAGAAAAGGAGGCTTTTAGCATTATCTTTGGATTAAAACGATTCCGACAGTATTTGTATGGTCATCCCTTCACGATCTTAACGGATCACCGACCTTTGCTGACTCTCCTGGGTCCCCAGAAACCTGTCCCTGTTCATGCAGCAGCTCGACTTCAAAGGTGGGTTCTTATCCTAGCTTCGTACAATTACAGAATTGAGTACCGTGTGACTGTAGCCCATGCAGATGCAGACAGCATGAGTCGTCTTCCCTTACCTCAGACATGGTCAGCCAGATGTGAAAATGTTGAGTGCTACTTCTTGGATACTGAGGTTGTTACTAATGTGACCAGTCAGATGATCAAGAAAGAGACCCAGGTGGATCCAGTGTTGTCTAAAGTGTACAATTACATCATAAGTGGTTGGCCAAGTGTAGTGGACCCCACACCTGTACCATTCAAGACCAAACGAGATGAACTGTCAGTACCCAGCAGGGTTGTATATTATGGGGTGCTCGGGTTATTGTTCCTCCTTCGCTCCAAGAGAAGGTTTTGCAAGAACTGCATGACACTCATCCCGGAATCTCCCGAATGAAAGCATTGGCAAGATCTTACGTGTGGTAGCCCAGTAGTGATTCTCACATTGAAAGAACTGTTTCTTCGTGCAGTACCTGCCAGTGTATGAGATCAGACCCTCCTAGTGCTCAAATTCATCCCTGGATATTCCCAACTAACCCATGGTCTCGTATTCATGTGGACTTTGCTGGACCAGTCTCTGGTTTCACTTACCTTGTTGTGGTTGATGCTCATAGTAAATTCCCAAAGGTGGTCAAAATGAACAGTACCACAGTTCGAACCACCATAACAGCATTGCGTGACATCTTCAGCAGGCATGGTCTTTCAGAAATCATTGTGTCGGACGATGGGCCACAGTTTACTGCTAAAGAATTTCAACAGTTTTGTTCTAACAATGGAATTTTGCACCGCACATCAGCAACATACAAACCATCCACAAATGGTCAAGCTGAAAGAGTTGTGCAGATTTTGAAATCGGCCATTAGGCAAGCCCAGCTTACCAATACTGATGTAGCTACCGTCCTTGTTAAATATTTACTGGTTTACCAAAACACGCCACATTCCACTACTGGTGAACTACCCTCCATGCTTCTCATGGGCAGGAGACTTCGAACTCGCTTGGATTTGCCAACCCCTTCAGTTGAAAAACATGTTGAATCTCGCCAGTACAGCACCATGGTGAGTCGCACTGCAAAGAGAGGCCTCCGCCAGTTCAATGCCGGTGATACTGTCCTGGCCCGTAATTATGGGAGAGGAGAGAAATGGGTGCGTGGGATAATCAGTGAGGTCCTAGGTTCCCGACATTACATGGTCTAGGTGGCAGGTGGTTTGTGGAAACGACATGTGGACCAACTTCTGAGTCGCCCTGTAGAAGTCACCCCAGCGTCTAATTCTTCAGAGTTTGAACACCACTCTGTGCCATTTGAGACGCCCTCCAATATGGACCAATCAGGTGACATAGTCCCTGACTCAACTATTCCATCTACCCCGGTTCCTCCCATGTCAACGCTGGATGAGTTCCCTTTGACTGGCAACAGTGAGGAGTTTAGTCTTGAAAGACAGTTAACAGGAGTTTCCAGACATATTGCTGATTCGGACACTGCCAATGTAACTCTAACTAGTCCCTTGCCAGAGAATTCTGATTCTGCCGATGTTGATGATACCTTGCTAGTTCACTCGAGTTTCTCCGGGTGAAAATCGCTTTTCTACTAATACTGAAAAACGTTATCCTACCAGGGCAACACGTAGGTCACCAATCTATTTGAAAGATTATGAATTGAAGTGATGATACAAGTTGACTGTCAATATTGAGATTAAGAAACTGTTCACTTTCCTTTTGAGAGGGGAGATTTTATATCATAGGTCTTGTTATGTAATAAGTTTTGTTATGCGCTTGCGCAGTAGCCGAGTAATGAGGATCAGATTAAAAACGCGTTGAGTTCGCATGCTTCGTGTTCATTCTTCGGTCTTGCTGAGATACAATTCACGGGTTACAACAGTTTGGATTAGGTCTGGTAAATTTAATAAAGTTAAAACCATGCGAGCATGAAATTTTGGTCCTGTTCATTTATGTGAGAAACTGTTTTAGTGGTTGATAACAAACTAAGAGTCTAATACCAACAAAAGGCCTGGAATGTTTTTCCCCAATTACAGAGGGCTATAATATGCAATTCTGGCCAGGTAAACACTTGTTGCTTTATGGCAGCTCCCAGACTTCCCACTCCCCAATTCATTTAATGCCAAACTTGTACCTGATAACAAAATCTTAAGTGTTCCAAGTAGATGTATTCATTGAAATGAAATTGTTGTTGTTGTTGTTGTTGTTAAAGATCTCAAATGCAATAAAACAACAAACTCCAGAAAATGACTTAATAGTACATATTTCATACAGATGTAAATGCATTGAACAAAACACCCTTTATCAAGAGGACAGAACTACAGAAAGCCCCAAAAATTCATTTTTACATATTTCCTGTGAAGAAATAGTGATCTGCATTTTTATAAGCAAACATAAGTTGTTATGTTATATTTTATTATTAAGACAAGTTGTTATGTTATATTTTATTATTTTATTACATATTATCTCTTAGTAGCTTTAGTCATTAGTTATATATTTTATTATTTTATTCTAATATTATATTTTAACGCGGGAACCACTGTAATTGGCTAGGCTGTAGTGGTCTCCCTGCCCAACAATTTTATGTACCTCTGTTGTTTTCTTGCTAGGCGAAGCTAAATAAATAAATAAATAAAGTTTAAACTGTTGACTTAATAGTACATATTTCATACAGAGGTAAATGCATTGAACAAACACCCTTTATCAAGAGGACAGAACTACAGAAAGCCCCCAAAATTCATTTTTACATATTTCCCGTGAAGAATAATTTATCTCTAAGACAATGTAGATGTACACATGCACCCAGTAGCAAGCAGTGAGGGTGTTCACTGAATACAATTTTGTCTTCATTTATTAAAGAAATACCAGTGAGATGAAGTCCATGTCTTGGTCATTTGAAACAGCAAGCCCTTTGTGAATTGCAAGGTCATGAAGATCTATTTAAAAAAGAGCATGGTTTTACTTTACTAAGCAATTTGTATTCACTACTGGGAGCAACCCTGTGAAAACCATGTGAAAACGATGTGAATTTTTTGGGGGTGTGAAACACCATGTGAAACATCCTGTGAAATAAAAATTGGTTTTTTACCAAAAATTCAGCTTCATTCCACCATGTGAAAAAATGTGTGAACAGTTTTTCATGATTTTTGGCAGTGAAAAAGCCATGTGAAACAGCCTGTGAAACATCTCTTTATCTTAGAAGCAAAATGTCCCCCTGTGAAACACCCTGTGAAATGAGAAGGGCTTTAATTAAAAAAAATGACGTCAATATTCTACCCTGTGAAATTCTGAGTTTTTTTTTGTCTTTGAAAGCCATGTGAAACAAGATGTGAAACATGGATCGTAAACAAAGACACTCCACCCTGTGAAACACCCTGTGAAATATAGATAACAATAAAACAATTCAAACTTTCAGATAAGCATATAGTTTCAATTTCTTCTTAGAATGTTATGCTTAGTCTGTGCAAGAATTAACCATAAAACAGGAAAGATCATTTGTCAAAGAATTAAACCAGTTTTACTTTACCTTCTTAACTTTACATGATCATATCTGTTCAGCATTGGTTGCATATTTGTCTTATAACATTCACGCAGTGAGTCACTCAGCATTTTAACAATTAAAATCTGTAGTTTTCAAACTTTTTCAGGGGTAAATTTGTCTCCATGGGTCCTAAAAAACGATTCAGTAGTGACTTCTTCGCAGAATGCAATCTTTAAAGTGAGCAAGAAAAACGGAGCCAGGAGCAGCCGCCATTTTGGAATCATGAAAATGTTGGGAGAGACTGGTAATGAATGAGCCGCTTTGGTCAGCAGCCTTATCATTGCGGGCTCAGAGAAAACGGTTGAATTTTTCGGCGCCATAAATTTCAAGCTTGTTTCAAATGTTCAACGCATGTTTCCTTGGATTTCTATTCTTTCAAGCTTAAAGGATGCCTCAAAGCAACAAAATTTGGATATCTACTCTTAAGAAGGAGGTACGTTTAAAAGAAAATGATTTGTAATGAAATATTGGCTTCAAAATTAACGATTCTAAGAAGATCATGTTCTCTCCTGTCTTCTTGAATTCGAAGCTCTATTTAAGCTTACATGTAACTAGACAGTTATATTTGAGGCAGGCTGAATTTGCGAGTTTATTTAACTAAAGAAACAGTTATGGCATAATTGTGCAGTTTATAGAAGAGTTAAAATGAAGCATAAAATAAAATGTTCTCCAGTGCCTTCCACTGCAGAGTGTTTCCATCGCTGTAGTTTATAAAAGACACATTAGATAACTGATGTCTTAAGTTTACATTATCTTGATTTGAAAGCAATAATAGAGATCATTTTCTAGAGAATTGAAAGAACAGAACTATTAACTCAGTACAACAATAACTCAGAACTGATTTTAATCATACAAATGTTCTGTTTTGCTTTACTAGGTATTCAATTGATGATCAGCTGCTGTTAGAACAGATGTGACACTCATGGCCAGAGCATTGCAGTGTCAAGTCAAGAGCAGCCTGCTCAGTATTAAAGCTAAGTCACTTTTAATAACTGCTCAAACTACCAGGACACAATACAATTCTAAATGTATTATAAGTTGTCTCTGAGAAAAAAGAAAAGTCAAGACAACATTGTCTGATTCACTTTGTGAATACTGATGAAGCTTTATTTAAAAGAAGTTCTAGGTGTAGCAATTCAGAATTAAAAATTGTAATTTTCCCAATCACTGACTGTGTTGACAATTCTTGAAAATGTATTCACTGATGTGAATTTCAGAAGACAATACATATATGTAGGTCATGTACATACATCCGAAAAACATAGTATTCATTATGTCGTACAAATACTCTTGTGAACTTTGTGGAGATGTTATCTAGCGGCACTGCGACAGTACAAGATGTAATCTCCAGGCTAGTTTCTATAGTGCTCAGACTGTAGTGAATTAATACTCTAAATATATTCACAAGAAAAGGTTTTAAGGTTTCGATTTCATAGTACAGGCATGAAGTTTAAAATTTTCATTATATCAAAACAATGAATTTTGTGGCCTGGATGACAAAACTGTGAAGAATCCTCACAAATGTTGGAATAAATACTTAATCAGCTTTAAGTTTGTTTGTTGGTTGATGTGCTTTAGATCCTAATATTAACTATTCTCAGCAATTCTGAGAAATTCCTAGGAATTCTTAGGAAATTCCTAGGAATTTCTAGCTTCATTTTGCAAGGGGACCTCTGTGCAGGACTAGTACTAGTGTCACTATCTTAGCCAGGCTACAGGTACATTGGATTGCAAGACATGCACAAGTATAGTGTACATCTAGATGTGATCCATGCAGATTTTGTTAGTCACCCATATTTCAATTGATAAAAGGTCTATCTAGATCTATAGCTAGCAAGACATTGTTTTACTGTTAGCCTGCCTTTCATTTTGGGTATACACATAGCTAAAATTTAACTGATTTAAAAAAAAACATGTTTTTATATGCATACCCGAGAGCTCTTAAGTTCAATTAATGTCACCTAATTAAGCTACGTGCAGCTAGTATAATGTTCCACTTTTTTTCACAGGATTTTTCGAGTTTCACATACTTTTTCACCTGGTTTTTCACATGTATGGGAATGCATTTCTCTCCACTTGGGTTTTCACATACTTTTTCACATGGTATTTCACCTGTAAATGCTTTCCCTAGCCTTCCACTTTGGTTTTCACATCATTTTTCACAAGGTATTTCACATACTAATAATTTTCACATCAATTTTCACAGGAAGGGCTGCCTATTCTGTTACTGATGTTTCACATCTTTTTCACATGGTATTTCACACCTAATCCTGTGAAATACCAAGTGAAAACACGGAGCCCGTTTCACAGGTATTTCACATGGTTCTTTCACATGATATTTCACATTTCTGTGAAATGAGGCGTGAAAAACCATGTGAAAACCCTGTGAACTCCCTGTGAAAACTTAAGTAAAATTCACATGATTTTCACATGTACTTCACATGCTTTTCACAGGGTTGCTCCCAGTAGTGATTTCAGTTAAAGTTTTAACTAAATATCTCATTAAACTGACAGCTTTTATATTACTTGGTGTCATGCGGGATGGATGGTCAAGAGATTAGGAGAGTTTTGAACAAAAATAGGAAGCAAAGTGGGAAAAATTTTCAAGAAGATAATTACAATGTATATGAGCAAAAAGTTCTAGAATTAGCAATAGAATGAACAAAATAATTAGCCCTTTAATGCTTTAATTTCTTTTTTTTAGCTCAACCAAATTATAGACATCATTAAGAGAAACAGTGAAAATAATAGTGAATTACACCTTACTTTAAATTTAAATTATGCAGCTGGGACAGAAAGGTTTTTCCTTTCCATAATACAGGTTGAAAGATCAACATTCCCAAAGTACCAACGAGGGACCTAGTATAAATTTAATTATTAAAAACTGGACTAGGTATATTGGATTTCTAGCATTTTGATTGGCTGAACGGAGCTAGGCTATCAGCTTATATACCTGCTGCGACAAATATGGTCAATGAACACTCAACAACAAAGTGAGCTGAAAGTTTTTTCCTCGCGAGCAACCCAACGAGAAAAATGCACGAGAAAAATCACTTGGCAGCAAATTTAAATTAAGCAGCAATTCCAACATCGTCACCAACAAGCATCACCTACATCGTCGTCTAACACAAGTCAAAATTGTTTGAAGAAACTGTGCAGAAATAGAAATTTAAGCATTAAGCGTCGTGTTTACAATTAAGTTTAATTTCTTTCATCGATCGTCACGTCGATCATTGAAATTGAACACGGTAGGTTTTATCAGGAAAGCTTTCCACTTCAAAATATCAAGACAAGACATGAAATAAAACACAGTGAAATGGGGCAGGAGCATTTAATAAAAACTATCACACATTCATGGCGAGTCGGTGCGAAAATCATGAAGCAGTCTAAAAAAGTACTAAAAAAATACAGCGGCAAACTACTAAGAAGGAAGGAAGGGCGAGATTTTTTTCGCCTTTAACACGCAAAATTGACACTGGTTTACCTGCTCTCGTTGAAGCTCTGTGTTCCAACAGGTCCAAATGCTCAGATAGAAATCGGATGCCATGTAAACGGAGTTGAATCGCTTTTCCAGTTGTTTGAATGTCGTTTTTAAGCTTACCATTCCGTCGGCAACCTCTAAACCGAGAACAACTGCATTTTGCACTTTGCATTTAACAAACTATGATGGTGACTTCTAATGTTCCTCACTACAGTAATCTTGCTTGTGAGCTGCATGGAAATTACCTCTTCAAGTTCAAATTTGTTCTGTCTTCAGTTCGATGAAACACGCACATGATGGCTCCATTGTGCGAACAGATTACAAAATTGTTCAGTTTCAACTCCAGCAGCTAATATGGTGAAATCGTACAGCTTCAATCCGCTTTGAACGATGATAACAACAATGTGTCAGGAAAAATCAAACATGTACCATATTTCAGAGCCAATAATTTGAAGATTTCTTTCCAAAACTTGTGCTACTTTGTTCCCTTTCGAGCAGTTTTCATTGCTTCATTCAGCTTTGCAATGAAACGCTGCAACACTTCGCAAGGTTTTGGCGCCTTTTTCGTTCTGTCATGTGAGCGATTCTTGTTCCGTTTAAATTTCTTTTCTCATTTTTCCCGTTCTTTCTTGATTTTTTTTTAATAGCGGTTAAGTTTTTAATAAAACAATTATTCTACTCGGGCTTGCTGGATATCAAATGATTATAACCAACTCGGCGCTACGCGCCTCGTTGGTTATCTATCATTCGATATCCAGCGCGCCCTCGTAGAATAATTGTTAAATGTACTAGTTAAGTAAATAACTGTTTAGAAGCTGCTTCATTTCTCGCAGTCTTTTCATTTCTATCAGAAAACACATTTTCACTACCTAATAAAAAGGGGGGGGGGGGGGGTAATTTCACTCAGTAAAGTATTCATGCAGAGTTCAATATCTCTGGAATAATGCTTTTTTTAAGTCTGCATGTTCAGATCCAAATCGGATGGAAGATGCACAATGTTGACAAATGTGCATGTACGAAGGCTTTCTGACATCACGTACCTGACTTTGATACATGAGTAGCTTACACGTGGGCCTTTTCAGGATTCAGTGGGAGCTCTTCTGCTTGACATCTGTTAACATCATGTGATAACTGCGCTGGGGTAAAAAAAATATATATATATATATATTTCAGGAATTTCCGGCTGGATATGTCTAGTATCATAAAACGATAATTACCTTAGAGACCCTATTTCTGTCAACTTTATGACACTATTTTTTAAAGCAAATCAACAAGGTTAATATATTACAAAGCACCCGTGATAGGAGAAATCCCTCTGCTCCGTGTAATTCTGCAACATTTTGCAGGCGTGCAATTATAGCGAAAGGAAAATTTTTCAACTCGACTACCTTTAATAGCCCTCTCCAGCGTTAGCAGAAAAAGTGGCTGAACCTCTTTACATTTATCTGTGTGGTAAGGTGAGATTTCCCCCAACAATATCTGGTAAATGAACATTAATATATGTAATTCATATATTTGAACTGCGGAATAAGATTGAATTATGTCGAGATCATCGCAGTGAAGGTGTTTCAACCTAAGCGGTTGAAAAGAAGAAACCTGAAAAAATTCAGGCTTGAACGGGAATCGAACCCATGACCTCTGCGATACCGGTGCAGTTGAATTGTGATTTTTTCAGGTTTCTTCTTTTCAACCGCTTAGGTTGAAACACCTTCACTGCGATGATCTTCACATAATTCTAATATCTGGTAAGTCACTCAATAAAATATTATATTTTAATCTTTCTGGCAGGATAAAATGAAATTCCACAAATGGCAAAACATGGAGAGCAGAACCCAGTGGGCTTTTACAGCAAAGTTTAAGCCCATTACGACAAAGGTTTAAGGTGTAACGAGTTTATTGTGATCTACATGTACAGCATAATTTGGAGCAGAAAACATCTTGGATAACAGTTTTTGCTACAAAGTGGGAAAATACATTATGGTGGGCATTATGGAAGAATACTGATTTTATGGTTTACAACGGTTAATATAAACCGCAACTGAGATGTACTAGCTCAGTCTTGTATGCACAATTGCAAGTTACGAATAATAAATTATTTGCATTGCTTATTAGACACAAATAAAACCCATATAACTCTAGGTTCGAAATGGCACATTTTCTTTGCCAAAGAAAGACTTCAGTATTGTGCAGTAATTTATCTGTTAACTCCTTGGGTAAAATTTCTCTGGGTTTAACAGGTGGACCAGGGCATTAGTTTGCCTGTTCTTTACTGTTCAATAATTTCCTTGCGCGCGAGCCGAAAACAAATTTATTTCCTCACCAGTCTAAGAAAGGTTTATTGTGCAGTAATTTATCTGTTACATGTATGCGCCGATCAATTTGAAACTTCAGCATCCACCTCCGGGCATACCCGAGGCATTTGACTACTTTCTGTGCCAAGGGAGTAGGGAATTTGACGCGAAAGGCCTTCCCGGGCTTGGGGAATTTGACCTTTGCCAGGGTGTGGTAAGGAATTTGAACCGGGAGTGCCAAGTTTAAAATCTTTTTTGTCCGACGCCTACCGCACGTGGTTGTTTAATACGGACCAATTTATAGACCTCGCTTTTATGAGCGAATGGCTGGCGAAAAATGGGCTTAACAAGCTCTGCAGTATTTTTGAAGGTACATTGTATTTATGAAAAGTACATGTAAAGTCCGTTTAGTATTAAGAATTGATAGATTTTATACATGTAGATTCAATTGCCAATCACCGTTTAAAAGTTCCATTTAGTGATAACTAAAGTAATTGTTTTGTTACATGGTGTTAACGTGGCAAAAAAAAAAAGATCTACATTGTAGTTGCAATACTAAAGTTGTGTCAATTTTTACCACCTCAAGCTTAACACTATCAGTGGTAAAAAGGGCAACATCATATAAAGTTACATGAATTATGTTATACCAGAAACTCATAAGGACTTGAAACGTAACTCGCATATGTAGGTTTTGACTGATGCTCGTAATTATTCATTTTCGCAAGTACCATATTTGGAACATGAGGAGAAAGAGAACTGACCAATCAATTTCGTGAACGACGTGACGTAATTTCCCACCAAGTTCGCCCGCTTGCTCAAAGAATGGCTGACAAACAGGGGGAAAACAGGCCGACAAAGCTTTCAAACGTTGGAACGACAAAGTGAAAAGAAATACTGGTTTCAAAGACCGAGCAGGACATTTTTCAGGCAACAAAATTGGTAAGTGAAACAACATCGAGCAAACCGCTGGGGTTAGAAGTAGATCAGACTGCGAAACCAAACCAAACTAGTCTAGCGTTGTGTTTACGATTTCTTTCACCGTGGCACTATCAAGAAAGGTTCACAAAAGGTAGGTTTTACACGGGAAACTTTTGACACCAAAATATCAAGACATGATACAAAAATATTTCACACAGTAAAATTGAAGAGAACCGTTTTAAATAATATTTAAGTGTCACATGTCACACATTTTCGGTTGTTCGCTACCAAATTAAATCAAGCTAAATAATGAACTGAATAAGAAAGGACGATATTTTTCGGCTTTAAAAGCTTACTACACAAAATAACATCGTTTTACCTGCAGTTGATGTAGCTCTGAGTTCAAGCAGCTCCAAATGATCAAATAAAGAGATATTGTAATGCAAAATAAGTTGAATGTTTGATTCATTGTTGTTTTAACACATTCCGTCCGCGGCCTCTGAACCTGTAACCACTACGTTTTGTGTTCGTTTCCACTCTCCATCTTCAATGCTGAAATCATTCGGTAGCTTTAATCCACTTTGGACGATGAATACCCTAAATTTTCAGGAAACGTCAAACCAGTATCACATTTTAGAGCCAATATTCTGAATATTTGGAAGACTTTTTCAAAAAATTATCTCGGATATTCACTTCGGAGCAGTTTCATTGATCTATTCAGCTTTGCAAAGAAACGGTGCAACACGGTTTTGGCGCCTTTTCCTTTCAGTCATGTGATCGATTACTTCCCCTTCTTTCCTTTCTCGTTCTTTCTTGATTTTTATGGTATTAAACTAGTGATTGAGTTTCGAATGAACTGCGCATTTGTGTCGCTTATAAGTTCAATTTTCAACGGAAGCGAAGGGAACTGCAGCATCTTGCCAAAAAAATACTTTCAGTAAGCTCCAAAACGCTGGGTTTGGGCCAAACCCAGCGTTGTTAAACTTAAACTTTATAATTTAGAGAGCACTTTTGCCAAGTAGCTGCCATCTTCAGCTAACAACTCGTGCGTAGACTGGAGCGAGGGGTTTCCAAATATGGTAGTTTGAAAAATGAATATTCACGAGCATAAAACGCGATTTGCACGTTTCAACCCCTTATGAGTTTCTGGTTATACCATGATCCTCGTATTAATCACTACCTTAATACACAAAATTTATGACCACATTTTTAGTATCGTTGGGAGCTATTGACCTGACTCACTCTAAAACAACCGGAACATTTAGTAAAGGCGACTGCAATGCCATATAGAAGTGAGATTTATATTGAAAGCCATATACCAGAATAAATTCAAAATGTCTGAATTATTCCTACTAAAAACATTTTGTTCTTTGGGAGGGGGATTTGACAATTTAAAATGGCGTGGACAAGTGGCGCCAGTCGTGGTAGAAAGTGCAGAAACTCTGGATGAAAACAAATATTCGATTCCCCCAAAAGAGCAGAAAAGAGAGTGGTCAAATGTTTTGAAGTCAATCGGCGTGACCGGAAGTGGGTGTTTTTCGGGCATGCCAATCCGTGACAATAGAGA